>VWZP01001109.1:39974-79354 GCA_013396995.1 Dicaeum eximium
AAAAAAAAACCAACAAAACAAAACAAACAAAAACAACAAAACAGCAGCTTTCTTCTGGCTTTCCTGGGCAGAGAATGTGGGGAGAAGCTGAAATCCTCTGCCCTGCCCTGCCCTGCCAGGAGGGGATTTATCCTCCAGCCCCATTTCCAGGGTGGAACCTGTGCACACTTGGTGTGCAGAGCTGCTCTCTCCTGGCGCTTGAATCCTTCATCTCTCACCCAAGTTCTATCCAAGACTAATTTTTCCATTTCCAGTCCCCAAGTTTCTTGGTTTGGATCCATCTGCAACTTTTCAGCCTCAGTCCTTGTCTCCAGCAAGGGTCTGGATGAAGCCCTGACAGCTTGTTCCTCTCATAGGATGCCCTGACGTAATTCTCAGAAGTTTTAGAGGCTTTTTAAACTAAAATTTTAAGTTTTACAGGTGCTGTTGCTGCTGGTGAGCCAGGGATGGGAGAGGATTTACGGATCGCTGTTTGGTTTTTTTCTTTCTTTTTTTTTTTTTTTTTTTTTAATGCAGGTAGTTTGAGCAGCAAAAAGAGAGTCATGTCTAAGAGAGACAAGAGTTGAAATGGTGTTATGTGACATGCAGAGGTTTCTTTGTTTTAAATGTGACATATATCTATCTATTTATCTAAATTAATATATAGATATATCTCAAATTATGGCATTAAATAGCTGACACTAGATACACCACCCTTGAACAGTTTACACCACCCTTGAACTGTTTACACCACTATGCAAAACCAGAGGATTTCTGCTATTTCCCACTCAGCTTCAATCAACACTTTTACACTTCAGACTCTTGGTTTGGGGCAAGTTTTTCTGACTTTAATTTTCCAAGATTTTTACTTCATTTCAGATCAAAGCCACACACCATGAGCTGAGCCAACGCAGAACCACCAGAATTAGTTTCCAGATAGCTCATTTTCTGCAAATCACACTACAATGGCTCCACTTATTGTGTGGTTTCCGTGATTGGAAGGGAATTTAGAAGCAAACTTCAGCACTCAGCAAATCCACGGAGGTCCCATGACAAACGCAGGGAACTGAAAGCAGCCAGGGAATGCTGAGCATGGGGTGCTGCAGGCTCAGAGAGCACAGCCTGGGTTTAGTGATTCATCCTGATATTTGCCATGGAAAATGAAAAGATTTCATCTGCCTTCCCAGCACTGGATGGTCTCTCCCAAGTCAGGATCAATTAACACAAAGGGGGAAAATCTGAGCCACAGGGTTGGGAAAGGCTCTGGAGCTGCTGATATTGGGTTGGGTTGGGTTTGTTTGGGTTTTTTGAAGAATTACTCCTCTGTGGAGCACTAATCTAAACCTGAACCGTGAACTCCACCACCATGAACTCTCTCCAAGGTCTCTGGGAAGGAGGAGGATGGAGAAAAATCCCAGACTGGTTTGGGATGGAAGGATTTAAAACCCATCCAGTTCCATGGGCAGGGGCACCTTCAATTATCCCAGGTTGCTCCAACCTGGCCTGGGACATTTCTAGGGATGGGAAGCCCAAAAACTTTTCCAGACCTAGGAAGATTCTAAGCTGTGGAGTCCAAAGGCTGGGAGGGCAGCCCAGGGAAAGGCTGGAACTGGAATTGCTGGTTGGATTTATTGAGGCTTTCAGTGGTAGAGCAGCTGATTCCAGAGGGCTCTCTGGGCTTGGCTGTTCCTGACTTTTGTCAGGTGTGACCTTCCCATGCTCCCCTGTCTATGTGAGTTTTCCCAGAGGAAAACCTCCTCCCCCAGACACATTTATTCCTGTGTGGTGTTTTAGCTGCCCACTGCCAAAATCCCAGGGAACATTTTCCACGGTGATGTGCAGATCCCCATTTTTTTGTGGTATTAGTGGGAAAAGTCGTGATTCCATGAGCTGAACCAGACAGCAGCTTTTCCTTGACTCTCTGCCTCTCTCCCATCCTGTTGTTCCTAAAATCCACCACGGGGAGCAACCTAACCTGCAGCTGGATCCTTTTGCAGTGCGAAGCTCAATCCTAAAGTTTTAAGACAGATCTTCTTAGCAGAATTCCTGCATTAAATAGGTTCTCCTCCCTGCTTCTCCCCTCTTCCTCTCAGCTTCCTCATGAAGCACATCCCTGCCTGACTGTGCCCAAAAATGGCCCAGGAGGCCCTCCTGAAAACTCACCTGTTTTCTTTCCCAGGTAATTATTCCACCACAGGAGTTCCTGAGGCTGGCAGTGCTCTTGGAAAGTGCTTGTGGAGGGCTTTGCACAGGGCTGGGAATGAGAAGAGGCTGAAAAATCAAAAAATGGTTTGAGTTGAAACAGCCTTAAAGCCCATCCAGTGCCACCCCTGCCATGGGCAGGGACACCTTCCACTATCCCAGGCTGCTCCAAGCCCCAAAGTCCAACCTGGCCTTGGGCACTTCCAGGGATGGGAGCCACAGCTTTCCTGTGTCACCACCGTGACAGGGAAGAGTTCTTTCTCAATATCTCATCTAAATCTGTGCTTCTCTAACATTTTTTGAATATTTTAGCCCAGTCTAAGCATGACCTCGTCAACCTATGAGCACAGGGCTGTCTGCTCAGTGTCTCCCTGGGTCTCTCATGTGTGAGAGAAGATCTGTGGAGCAGCAAGGAACACATTTTTTGAACTCTCCCCAGTGTGCAGCCCGTGCCACTTCAGAACACTCAGAAGTAAAAACACTAAAGGGAAAAAACCCTCCCTTTTTATAGCCTCCTGTCTCGTTGAAAGTGATTTATGAAATGGAGCATCCTGCCCACCCAGTGCACAGAACAAATACAGACAGAGCTTTGAAATAGCTACAGCACTGTGCTATTTTCAGTAATATTTAGCTCAGACTTAGCCAAGAAAGCCCACTAAGCTCAGCAGACAGACATAAAAAGAAACACTCTTTCTGCATTTTTGTGTGTGCATGCGTCTATTTTGGGTTTTGCTCCTCTTTTCTTGGGTTCCATGTCTGACTATCAGGGCAGTCCCAGCTCAGGGGAGCAGCCTAAGCCCAATGCTTAGCAAAAGCAGCAGCTCTGGACCACACACCTAATTTTAAGTGCCTTAATAGCCAGCAGCATGTGCTTAAATTGAGATCTTTCTTTCTTGTAGTGGAACTGATCTCTGCTCTCTGTGACAGGGACAGGACCCAGGGAATGGTTGTGTGAGAGGAGGGTCAGGTGGATTTTGGGAAAAGAGAGTGCTGGGCACTGCCCAGGGAATGGGCATGGCCCCGAGGCTGCCAGGGTGGGATTGTTGAGGGGTGTGTGCAGGGCCAGGGGTCGGACTGGAAGATCCCAGGAGATTCCATGATAACTTGTTGAATTCAGCCCTGTCAATAGCAGTGGGAAATATTGCACAAGTGGATCACATTTTGTGTGTGTGTGTGTTTAGGAAGCCCCATTTTCCTCTTCTGTAACTGTGAGGTTTGATCTTGTCACGAGATGTCCCTTGTCACAGCTGTCATGGGGATGGCAGTGGTAGGACACTGTCCAGGCCATCACCAACTGTCTTTCCTTTCACCCTTACCTGCAAAATCTGAGCTGTGACTTGTTTTCACAGTTATGCTGAGAAGAAAAGATAAAACCAAGCCTAAACCTGCATCCTTCAGGTCTGCCAAGTCCATCTCTCCTGCCCTCATCTGTACATAAACTCAGACTGAGCACACAATGAGAGTTCACCAAGATGCTCTTCCCTTTTCCCTGGTGATTTGGAGTGGAATTTGTCTTTGAAACAGCCTGATGCCTTTGAATGCCTGCAGAACTCCAGCATCCTTTTACAGCCAGGAGATTTTTGGGATGGGATATAGCAAAGCATGTCCTTGGCTCGTTTTAACCTTGCTGCTCCTGGTTCTGTGTCTCATGCCTGGCGTGCACAGCAGATTCCAGCCCCCATTCCTCTTCTCCGTGCCATCCAAGCTGTCCCAGAGCACTCTGTCACCTCCTGGACCCCTGGGAATTTATTTTAATTATTCCTTGTCAGTAATCCTCATTCCTGCAGGAAACTCTCACTTGAGTAGTTCTGGCATGAGTGGGTGCTGGCAGGATCACAGCATTGCTCCAGACCAAGTGCTTTGGGTGCTGTCTGCATCTGGATGTGTGGATCCTAAATGTAACCCAGTGTTTGTCCTAACCTTGGGGCTCTCCTTGGAAATTTGTGGGATTCGTCGGCATTTCAGTCTCCAACTACTCCATCTCACAACCTGTGAAATACCTGCAAAGCGTCCCAGCTCATCCCAGTTCACACACTTTCTCACTTCCCTGCTCCCAGTTGCTTCTGTTATCCCCAAAAAGCTCTGGGATCTGTCTCCCTGATGAAAGAGACGTCAGTGGGGCAGAACCATCCCGAAATCTCCTCGTGTTCCAAAGGCAGCCAGCAAGGTCCCTCTCCCTGGTGTTCCCACGCTGTTAACACGTGGTTTGCTTCTTGTGGTTGGCTTTGGAGATCAAATCCATGTGCTGGGGTAGGAAATGCTGGGGAAGGTCCATTTCTCAGGATGCTTCATCAGACAGGATCCTTTAGAACGCACATTAAAAATACATCAAACAAAACCATTATTATGGTTCCCCCCTGCTCATTCTGCAAACACCACTGGTGACAAGGGCTCGGGATTTGTGTCTGTGTTGCCTTGAAATTACATAAATCCCCCTACCCAAACAGGACTCAAAAAAACCCAAAACCTTATAAAATTATCTTTTAAATTTAAAACCACCTTTTTATTTTAGTTTAATGGTGTATTATCCAGCTGCACAGTCTGATTTAATAAATGAGGCTCCACTAGATAGAAAAATAAGTCATCATATTTAGTTTACATCCTTCCCACAACAGGACAGGTCACTTTTGTCACTTTATCCTTTCAGCTAAGGCAAATTTTTGCTGTGTTTTTCCCTCATTTGGAAATCATCTGGGATTGTATCTTACAGGCCTAAGACAGAATATGACCTTAAGAAAGAGGATAAGAATTTTGAAGGAGCAGCTCCAGAGCCTGGGTATAATGGGATGAGCTCGGGAATAATGGGATGAGCTCGGGAATAATGGGATGAGCCCAGGCCAAGATGGTCCTCAGCCCCATAATCACAAGAAATAGCTCCTCATCCAAGACTAAAATCCTGATTCCCAGCCTTTCTCCTGCATTCCTCAGTGGGACACATTGCTCCTTACACATGGCTGTTTTCCTTTCTCCTCCTAGTCCAGGAAAAGCTTCCATCCAGCCTTTCTGTCATGCATTAGGAGCTCCACAAACATGTTTACTTAAGTACCAAACCACATGAGCTCAGCATTATTCTATGGCTCCAGCACACATAAATTACAATGGATTGTGGGGAAGCAACTTTGATCCAGGAAAGCCCACACTGAATTCCCTTGGAGGAGGCTTGGAGCACTTAATGTTCCTTGTCTCCCTTTCCTCTCATCCCTGTTTTGGGATCACTTGCTCTGTCTGCCCTGCAGGCTACAAGGAAAGCAAGCACGAAGAGCAGCCCTAGGAAAATCGGGCTATTCCATGGATCCAGCCTCTTTCCCTGACACTCATTTCCATGTGCAGAATCTCAGGGAGCACTCACAGAAAATCCCTTGTCCCCAGCGCTGTGTCTGTCACCCTAACAGTGGTGACAGGAGCAGAACAGCAGCTTTGGGGAGGAGAAATGTTATGAGGACCCAACCCTCCAAAGAAAACCCTCATAACCAAGATTTTTTTCCCTACCAGAGGGCCTGTCCTGGCTTTTTTGCCTCATAAATACTGCAGGAATCTTCTACAATGACAAATATTTCACTGGGGCAGTGAGGGAGGTGCTGTTGTTGGTGGAGGAGTTGAGAGACAAACCCAGGACGTTTCCTCCTTCCCAACTCTCTACATGTGACCCAGTGGGACATCTCTGGCAGGTCACCAGGTCTAGGATGTCCTGTGTCCCACACCTGGCAGCTCTTTCATTCCTTTTGGAGAACCTTTTGGCTGCTGCTGTCTGGTTGACCCACTGCCATCAACACCAGCACAAGAAAATACACAAGAAACAGAGAGGTAGTGCTGAGCTGATGGTTGGACTTGAGGATCTTGAAGATCTTTTCCAATCTTAATGATTCTATCAAATCATTCTATGAATCATTATGTGATATGATTCTATGAAATTATTCCATTAAATCATTCTATTAAATGATTCCATAAAATCATTCTATGAAATCATTTCATTAAATGATTCTATGAAATCATTCAGTGGAATCATTCTGTGAAATCATTCTATTAAATCATTCCATGAAATCATTCTATGAAATGATTCCATGAAATCATTCTGTAACATCATTCCATGAAATGACTCTATGAAATGATTCCATGAAATCATTCCATGAAATCATTCTGTGAAATCATTCTATGAAATTACTCCATAAAATCATTCTATGAAATCATTCTGTGAAATGATTCCATGAAATGATTCTCTGACTTCTTTCTTCCTTGGTGTGATTTAAAGACTGAGGAGCCATCGTGGCTTCCATGGACGTTGGGAGAAAGAGGAATGTTGCTCCCGATGCAAATGGCAGCAGGAATTGGTCTGTGCTTGCCTTTGAAGAGTTAATTGGCTTTGTTGATTAAGCAGCATGAAGCACTGCTCATCAGCCACCGAGGAAAAGCCCTGTGCCAAGTGTTTGATTTTCTACTCTTTGTTTGTACGTGTGGAAATCTAAAGCCATGAAGCTGGAGAAACTCTACCCTCAAAGCGAGGACTTGCTGATGTGTTCGTATAAACATGAGTTTACAGAGCCCTGCAGGACACTTTGACTCCCATCCCATTATTCCTCCCTTGGTTTTGGCAAGCTGGGACACCCTCACAGCCCCAGGCTGAACATGGGTAGAGCCATGTGCATTAAGAAACTGATCCTGCTGTTACAGGAAACTTCTCCCTTTTAAAGGGTTTTGGATGCTGTGAGGTGTCCAGAAGTCCACCCTTGTTACAATAATCCTGAAAAAAACCATCTTTCCTTCTATTTACTTGGGGGGTTATTACTAAAAAGTGCTATACAAAAGGGTGAAAGCAGAGAGGAAGAATGGATAATTGTAGTTCTTCATTAATAATTAGGGGTCATAAGCTAGTTCACAGCTGTTCCAGCTGCCATTCCTTTTATATGTATATTATATTTTATATATGTATATATATAATAAACTGTATAATGGGTTATATATGGCTGATAAGGGCCTTGAAATATTGCTTTGTGTTAAACTGATGCCTCATGTCTGTGTTCGGTTATTGTGCACACATCATAAATAAAAAACCAAAGAATTAGAGATTTTAAGGAGGAAACATTTCTCTAAACTGAGGGAATTTGAAGCACACAAGGAAACTCCCTTTTTTTTTTTTTCAGAAGCATTGTCTGGTTAATCTTTTCTGTGATCAGAAAAAGACAAATTAATTGATTTTTTGATTTAAGAGCACTAAAAATCATCCCTGATTCCGGAGGCTGAGGGGACGTTTAGGAGTGATGCCCTTTGAGACAGGAGAAAATGCTGTACTCACGCTCAGGGTGCTGCCCCTGGGGATCCTCTTTATGGCCAGAACAGGAGCCTGGCCATATTTGAGGTCCATCCCTGGGATCCAGGGAGATCACTTGATCCCAAATGCATCTGCCCCTTCTTGGACCTGCTGGTGCTGCTCTTCTTGAATCCATTGCTGATGTTTCTCCACGCTGAGCCTCCTCTCCCTCTGTTTTACCCTGTCACTCACCAGTGCAGACCTTCGGCCCAAAGTGGTGCAAAGAGCCTCTGTTTTCAGGAGATTCCACCCTTTTATTCTCTCCTGAGTCAGAGGAAGTCCCTTAATCCATACAGGATGAAGGCATCCCATGGCACAGCCTCTACCCAGCTCCTAATGGAACATCCAGCCAATTCACCTGGCTCTTGCCAAGTCCCATCTGCTCCCCTGACCTCAGTCCCAGTCATCCTCAGGGATTACACAGTGATCCCAACATTCCTCACCTGAAGGAGCCATTCCTCGCCTGAAGGAGCCATTCCCCTTCCCCTGCCTGCCTTCTCCTGGGTGGAACTGGGCTCATTTCCTCTCCTCATTCCATCCCTGCCCACCTTCCCAGTGGATATTTCATCAGCAGCTGCCTGTGAGCCCCAGGGACCTCCCCAACCCCAAATTTCAGTCAGAGGGATCCATGAATTCACCTGATTCCTACTGAATCCTGAGGGTTGCTCCAGATGGATGCTGCCATATGGCAAGAAAACCATATTTTTCCCATCATTTAATAAATGTGCAGCCAAACCAGAGCCCCACCCTGGGTTTGGCACAGCAGAAGAAGTGACCATCAGTTTTAGGGTGCCTGTGCAGATGCTGCACCTCCAGAGCATCTCTAGGAATGAAGGATACACAGAGTTACACCCATCCCTGTATTCCCTGACAAAGATCCCTCTCCCATCCCATGGCTTTCAGATCCTCTCAAAAAGAGCTACAGGAGCTGTCAGACACTTGCCTGGCTGATAATACACAATGCCCTGGGCTAATCAGCACAGACACAGGTGCTCATCCCCACCTTTCCCCTGAGTTTCCTTGCCTGGGAACTGTCAGGATTTCTGTAGGCTCCATATCCAGCATTAGGATGGAGCTGTAGGGTGTCAGGACTGCAAACCTGCTGTGAGGCTGAACAGCACCTGCTTGACACCTGCTCAGAGGGACAGATCAGAGCCTGAAAACAAGAAAAACAAAAGATGTTGTGCTTAAAAGAAATAAAGATCAAATAAAAGGTACAATCAAAATTCCCTCTCGGTTAAGATCCACCTGCCTCGGCCTCTTTTTTCCCATAGGGAATTTTCCCTGTGGAAATACAGCTGCTGTGGTTGTGTTTACCCATGGGACAGTTTTGGGCAGCACCGAGCACTGCTGGGAATAGCACGGGTTGGATGAACACAGATGGCTCATCCCAAATATTTACAGCCAAGGCACAGATTTGTGCAACTATACCTGTTGGACAGAGTGATTGGGGTAGCAGGAGCAGATGGAATTTTTTTCCTGGTCTCACTGGTGCTTGCAGCTTCCATATGCCTACTCCAAGATCTAACTCAGCCCAGGGACTCACTGCAGTACAGCCAGCAGAGCCAGTGGGACTGGGGACAGCCCTGGGGACATCAGGCTCCTCTGTGGGGACAGAGAGGTGGCACAGGGCCAAGATGGCATTGACCCCAGCCAGTGGCCAACCACCACCCTCCTCTTCACTCACAGTGATGCCTTGAGAGGCTGCCCTAGAGCAGAGGCTGGACAGAGTTACAGAAGAAAGCAGGGATTTATTAAAAGCATTTCCTCCATGGATGCACCTTGGGCAGCACAAGAGCCCAGCCAGGGCTGCACCCAAGATGAACCAAAATGGGCACAAAATGGACACCGGGCACGGGCTCTGGCACTTTGATCACTTCTGCTCCATTTGCATCTTGGAGTTCATTGTCCAATTCCAGCTTTAGCCCATCCAGTCCCATCCTTCTTGTTTTTCTCTCTTCAGTCCACGTTGTTTGTGCTCTTGGGCCTGAGATTTGGATCATTTGTCCTTGGTCCCCAGCTAGAGAAGGAATTGCTTTGTCTGCCTGCTCTGTGAGGAGAGCTCACTATCCCTTAGTGTGAAGCCCAGACCCACACACTAAAGCAACACAGAATCTGAACAATAGAAAAGCTAAAACCTGAGGCATCACCAGGATATGGGGAAGAGAATGGAAGGGGGAAAGATCCATGGATTTGGATGGTGACAACTTAATAAGATAAGCACCAGCTGTGCATGCAGGCAGAGCAAGATGAGGAATTTGTTCCCACTTTCCATCCACAGGTGGCTTTTCAGGCACTTGCAGATCCTCAGCAAGGGCAGTAGTTGCTCAGAAAGCCAAATTCCATAACCATGGATGCGTCCCACCTCCTTCCTCCTGCATTCCGTGAGCTTTTACCACTCAGTACAATGCCATGGCCTCAATGATCAGGTCTGTCCATTGATCATAAGTCCACCTGAATTTTTTCCAGTCTGTCTCTGCCTGCTTTGGCAGCTTGGATTTGATTTCCACTTTCTATGGTTTCCTAAAACAAACAAGAGTCTGTCAATAAAGAGAGCACAGGGCCTTTCTCCTTTTGATAACTCATTGTGTGGTGGAGCCTCTTGAGCACAAGTCAGCTCCTCTGGCGACTCTGAGATCCCTGCCTTGTGGCCAGTCCATGATCTGTCTCTTCCAGAATTCCTGGGAAGTTGGGGCTCCCAGCTGGAACCCACTCAGTGATTGGCACTGCCCTTTTACTCCAGAGAGCTGTGGCTGCCTGAGGTGCAAGGAGCACCATGGACACCCAGTGCAGCATCCTGGCTTGGCCAGGGAAGCCCCCAACCCCCTGGGCTGGCCCTGCTGAGGGACCTCGAGGGCTGTGTCCAGTTCTGGGCCAGAGAGCCCTGGAGGGGCTGGAGCGTGTCCAGGGAAGGGAACGGAGCTGGGAAGGGGCTGGAGCCCCAGGAGCGGCTGAGGGAGCTGGGAAAGGGCTGAGCCTGGAGAAAAGGAGGCTCAGGGGGGACCTTGTGGCTCTGCACAAGTCCCTGCCAGGAGGGGACAGCCAGGGGGGGTCGGGCTCTGCTCCCAGGGAACAGGGACAGGACAAGGGGAAACGGCCTCAAGCTGGGCCAGGGGAGGCTCAGCTTGGACAGCAGCAGGAATTTCTCCATGGAAAGGGTGCTCAGGCCTTGGCAGGGGCTGCCCAGGGAGCTTTGGAGTGCCCATCCCTGCAGGTGTCCCAGGAAGGGCTGGAGGTGGCACTCAGTGCTCTGGGCTGGGGACAAGGTGGGCGTGGGGCACAGCTGGGACTCCATGGGCTGGGAGGGATTGTCCAGCCTCAGTGACCCTGGGGTTCCATGATCATGGTGCCACATTCTGCTTTTCTACCAGCACCTTCTGAAGTGTCTCAAGCCCATCTCACAGAAACGCTCAGTGGGGTGTTGGATGACTTTCCTCTAAACCAGTTGCTTGGAATCATGGAATATCCTGAGCTGAAAGCGACCCCCAAGGTTCTTCAATTTCAATCTTGGCCCTGCCCAGACACCCCAACAATCCCACCCTGTCCCTGAGAGCTTTGTCCAAACTCTCCTGGAGCTCTGGCAGCCTTGGAGCTGTGACCATTCCATGGGCAGCCTGTGGCTCGATGTAAGAAACAACAGATGGACTTGAGAGCAACATCAGGTGTATTAAGTATAAACTTTTTGTCTTTATTTCATCCAAGATTTGTGAGTTTGGTTAGTATTTTGCAACATTCAAAGATGAGAAATACTTCTAACAATGGAACTAAAGCCAGTGGTTGAATCGCCATCCTTGTGGAATCCCCATCCCTGGAAATGGTAGAAAAACATGGAAATGTGGTGCTTGTGGACATGGGTTAGTGGTTGGACTTAGTCATCTTGGAGGCCTTTCCCAAGCTAAAGGATTCTGCATTTCTGGATGTATGGCCAGGAGACCACGCTTAGCCCAGGTTCCCCTTCAGTATCACCAGCAAAAGAAACAAGTGCATTAAGGCAGCACCAAAATCTCAGCCTTAGTCCTTCCTGCCTTGAAACCACCCTGTCCTGCCTCACCTGCCTGCCACTGTCTGTCTCAGTTCAGCCCCAGCCCTTCCATGGAGAAATTCCTCCTGATGTCCAACCTGAGCCTCCCCTGGTGCAGCTCGAGGCTAAAATAAAGCACAGTGTTGTGGCTTTGGGGTTTGCATTTAACCCTAGCAAAATCAGGATGAAGAATCAACACAGAATAGCCATAATACTTAATTAATTAATGATTTTTTCAGGGTCAGAGCAGTACCTGGCAGCTTCATAGGTGTGAGACTCAATCTCCCAGGTTTAATAAGGGACAAGGGACTTCCTGACAATGTCCAGGTGCTTGCATGGAAATTTTCCTGATTTTTTCTGTTTTGCTCTGGGTGTTTTGAGCAGAATAAATGTGTGTGTGCTGTGATGCACAGTAACCTGCAGAGATTTGGGAATTTCTGTGTTCAGTAGTCCCCTGCATCTCCGGATGTCATTTATCAAAACCAGCTGCTCTTTATATCACTAACTCTTGTATCAATGTCTATTTAAAGTTAAACTGAGAGCCAAAGAAGCCTGCTTTGATTTAAATAAATCAAAGCACATCACAGTCACAGCAATTAATAATCCAAGGCTGGGGCAAACATGAAGAGTAGGAGAAATCCACTTAGGCAGGGTTGTTTTTGTTTCTTGTTGCTTTTCTAAAGCTTATTAGAAGCAGCAATCCTTTGATTAGACTTCCACAAAAATCCCTCAGCATCAATAGGAATTAAGGGGCTTGGTCCTGGCAGTCTGTGGAAAACCAGGCTGGGGGATGGATTGTAAAGCTCCCTCATTTATGACAGGTCATGGGAAGAGAGATTTCACCTGAATCATTCTCAGCCTGCAATGCAAAGGCTCCTGCCAAGAATGCAGGCTGAGGTCTCAGGCTGTAATCTTGCTGCTATCAGGTATTAATGAACCACGATTTAGGTAATTACAGCTTCAGGAGAGGAGCCTTGGATTATAGGACAAACTTCAAATTCTACTGAAGCAGAAAACTCAGTGTCTGGGTTTGTCACTGCTAAAGTCAGGTCAGAATTTGTGTGCCTTCCTCCGGAGAGTTTTGTGCCTCCCTCCCATCTCCTCCAGCACCAGTTCTGTGTCAGTGGAAGAGTCAAAACTTCAGGAATACTTTTGGGAAATGGTTAAAGAGTGCCTTGGTGAGAGGGCCCCATTCTCTGAGGAAGAGGTAAGGGAATCACTGGAATCCAGCAGTGATTCACTTTTATGTTCAGAGTAGGACAGAAAGCCTCACCCAGCTTCCCATCTCTTCCCACTGGGAAATTTGGTGGAATTCCAGACTGGCTGAGGCTGGAGGGAGCTGAGTGGGCACCTGGTGGCACCTCCCTGCTCCAGCAGGGCCATCCCAGAGCACAGGGCACAGCATTGTGTGCACACAGCTCTGCAAGAGCCCCAGGGAGGAGAGCCCAGAGCCTCTCTGGACAATGTGCTCAGGGCTGGCCCTGCCCAGGGAAGAAGTTGTGCCTCCTGTGCAGGGGAATTGCCGGGCTCAGTCCCTGCCTCTGGCTCTTGTCCACAGAACATGTCTAAGGAGAAAAGGTGTTTTCTTATCACAAGGGTGAAATGGCTGGCTGCTCCATGAAGCTCTCCAGTGATAATTCCATTTTCTTGTAGGAATAATAATTTTGCAGCTTGGATAATGTTTTAGATACCTGTAGACTTTCCCCACTTATTTTAGAGAATGGCTCAGTGACTCCAAAGACCTTTTATCAGTACACTTTTAGGAAAGGAATCCTTTCCTAAAAAAGGAATCAGAAATCTGGAAAGATGTCATAACCAGAGGCCAAATCCCTGCCTTCAGCTGCAGGCAGACAAGAAGGGCTTAATGGGATGTTGTAAGAAGCATTATAGACCTTAAAACCAAATAATACTGTGGAAATCAAAGGTGGCAACCTTTTATCACATCAAAAATATATTTTTTAGTTTATCCAAACCATTTATGATCATTGCAGGATCTCTCCCACATTTTCCCTTTTATTTTAATGCTTCACTTTTTATTCCAAAATGGGTTTTCTACCAAATGCCAGCTCCAAGGACAAGTTATAACAGACATTAAGGGAGCTACAAGAAAGGTAGAGAGAGACTATTTCCAACGGATGGAGTGACAAGGGGGAATGGCTTCCCAGTGCCAGAGGGCAGGGATGGATGGGATATTGGGAAGGAATTGTTCCCTGGCAGGGTGGGCAGGCCCTGGCACAGGGTGCCCAGGGAAGCTGTGGCTGCCCCTGGATCCCTGGCAGTGCCCAAGGCCAGGCTGGACTTTGGGGCTTGGAGCAGCCTGGGACAATGGAAGGTGTCCCTGACATGGCAGGGGTGGGATGAGATGATCTTGAAGGTTTCTGCCATGCCAAACCATTCCATGATTAAAAAGATAATGGTAAATAGTGACTCCTGGGCTAGAATTCCCATTCCCATCGATTTGTTTTCAACCAACCCAAAGCCAGGCTCTCATTCATTCCAAACCATCAAACTCAGCTCCTTCAGCCATGTAAATCTGCAGGGGAATCAGTCTGGCATGAGCAAAGTTTTCCAGTCCTTTTGGGTCTTCCTTCAGGGAAATAAAGTGAGAAATAAAATCTGGGTTGACTTCAACCAATAAATTCATAGAATATCAAAAAGTTTTTCACTGTGCCATGGGAAAGCAAGAAGGAAAAAGTACTGGGAGGGAGAGGAAATTGGGATTTACTCTCTCCTGCATGAAGTGTGACTGGACCCTCACCAGTTATGAGAGGGAGAAGCTCCATAGTTACAACTACTTGCAGTTACAACAAATAGTTACAACTATTATATCTTTACAGTTAAAATGGTTTGCAGTTTTCTGTCAGTTTGGTTCAGGGCTTGGTGGGTTTTACAGGTGTCCTGCCAAGGCTGGGATTTGTTTAAGCCTGAGCTAGATGTTTATAGGTCTAAAACTAAATTCTGTTCCTAAGGGGCTTCTAGGATTTTCACACTTCCTGAGCCAGCAAGCTCAGCCAAAACTCTGTCAACAACCCAGTGCTCTGCTGGACTCTCTTTAAAACTTCATAGTTAATGGGGAGCACCAAAAATTTCCACTGATTCTCTCCCTCTGATATATTCAATAAAAATTCACTTTTCTAATACCCTTCCAGACCTTGGGCTTGGGCTGCACCATCAAAGAGCCCCTTCAGTGGTCCTGCAGATCAGGTCTGAGGTGTTTGAGGTTTTGCGACTTTGGCAAAGCCTGGTTTTGGGTTCACAGAGTTTGCCTGCTAATTTAGGGCAGAAAAGTGCATTTCACCACCATTTCAGATCATATTGTTTTTGTCCAAGGGGTTACACAAAACAAACATATTTTGCTGCCCTGGGGAGCTCAGGACAGCTCTGACAGAGCCCAAACAAGAGCTCTATTTATTGACTTCTGTATATATAGTTCCCCCACACCTTCTCAAGGGCATGTTTTTCACTCCATCCTCTCTCCAGGTTTATTCCTCACATTCCCACCCTCTTGTTTGTCAGAATTTAAGTGAAACTCCAAGTGATCTGTTGTTTGATTTCTGTAACCAAGTAAAACTGAGCAAATGGAGTACATCCACTCTCCTGTTGAGTCCCCCAGACATTCCAACTAAATTAAATGGAGCTCAGGTACCCAGAAGTTGCATCTTACAGAGAAAGTTGGAAAAAATAAATAAGCCACTAGGGATTTTTTTTTACTTAGTGCATCCCCTGATAGTAGCTGCTCCTGGATCCCTGGAAGTGCCCAAAGCCAGGATGGACAGGGCCTGGAGAAGCCTGGGACAGTGGAAGGTGTCCCTGCCCATGGCAGGGGTGGCACTGGATGGCCTTTAAGATCCCTCCCAACCCAAACCAGTCTGGGATTCTGTGATTCCATGATTCCACTGAAGATTCAAAGCACATCAGGTTGGGCTGTCTCAGTTACCCTTAGGGGTTTTCCTTCAGGGATTTCTCCACCACAAGCTGTGGAGACAACTGGATTGACTGTAAAACCTGTCCCTGGTCACAGCACTGGCATCAGTCATAGTCAGGATCAACCAATAATCGAGGTAAATGTGACAGAATCCCAGAATGGTTTGGGGTGGAAGGGACCTTAAAGCTCATCCAGTGCCACTCCTGCCATGGGACACCTTCCACTATTCCAGGTTTCTCCAAGCTTTGTCCAGACTGGCTTCTTTTTTTTTTTTTCCCTGCATGGAAGAAGATCAGTGATTTCAGGATTTGGGAGGCAGCAGAAGTGGACCAAGGATTAAGACATTCTTTCACTGGAATTCAACAGTGGAGATGATCCCACCCTGCCCCACTGCAAGGAGCAGCCATCCCCACTTCCAGCCTGTCCCAGGAGCTGCCAGGACTGACACATTTCTTTGCAGCGCCTCAAATCAAAGGAATTACCACGTTTTTCCAGAGGGGAAGCCACTCCAGTGGAAGCGGAGTGAGACAGGGGGATGATTCACAGCTTTCCCGAGGCGCCGCTGTTTTCCCAGCCAGCTCTGCAAGCCATTTATCATCCCTGATCCCTGGGGACGCGGATCCTCTCCGGGGAGCGTCTCCCTTCCCTCGTGTCCTGCCTGCCAAACCCCAGCCCGGGGATGGGAGCACGAAATAATTAACCCACGGCTCGTTTTCCTCTCCCAGACACTCGGCCTTGCCGAGCTGACCAGGGACACTGGCTTAGCTGCTGCAGGAACCTGCGCCCTCCTATAATCCCTATCCTGGGGGATAATCAGGAGCAGACCTTGGAGGAAAAGTGCTCCTCAGGATCCCGTTTGGGAGCAGCCACACCACACTGTGAGGGGCACAGGGGATACCTCACATCACCGTGGCTCCCAAACGAATTAATTTAATCAATGAAAATTATTAAATTCCTGCTTTAGCAGCCATGCTCAAACCTCAACATCTCCTCACACAAGCTCACATTCCCTGGGATTTCAGTGCTGGCTCTGCAGAGGAGCCAAGAGCTGCTGGAAGGGGGAATGGCAGGGGGATACTTGGCAGTCAGGATTATCATGGGAGCATGGAATGATTTGGGTTTGGAGGGGCCTTAAAGGTCACTTTGTTCCACCCTCTGCCACAACAGGGACACCTTCAACTAGCCCAGGCTGCTCCAAGCCCCAGAGTCCACCCTGGCCTTGGGCACTGCCAGGGATCCAGGGGCATCCACAGCTTCTCTGGGCACCCTGTGCCAGGGCCTGCCCACTCTGCCAGGGAACAATTCCTTCCCAAATATCCCATCCATCCCTGCCCTCTGGCACTGGGAAGCCATTCCCTGTGTCCTGGCACTCCATCCCTTGTACAGAGTCTCTCTCCATGTTTCTTGCAGCTCCTTCAGGCCCTGGAAGGCCATGATGAGGTCATCCCAAAGCTTCTCCTCTCCAGATTTAACAATCCCAATTCCCAATCCCAAGGGAGAAGAGCACAGGAATCCCTTCCTGCAGCACATCTGGCTGTAGCCAGACCTCTTTCTATGAGAGTGGTATTGCAGAATTCTGTTCTTTCCCATGTGCTGGGGGGAGCGGAATAAAAGGCAAACAAGCAAAATAAAATCCAATCACACAAAATTCCTCCCTTTCCTAATTTCTCGCCAGAGCTTGGAGATGGCGTAGGCAGGAGATAATTAAAAGCATGAGGTCATGACGCTGCACAACTTCTTCCCATGGCCTAGGACTAATTAAAGAGGAGTTATTTTTTATCATAATTGTTATTTACAGGACAAATTGTGCTTATTCTACAAGTGGCACCTTTAGCCAGAAAAAAACCTGTTGCTTTCAACTCTTCTTTTTAACTCTTTTCCTCAATAAACGAGTCTTTTCCAGCTCTTTCATGATTTTGTAGTCTGGTCATTGCTTTCCTTCCTTCCCCTGTAGGGTTTTCAACAAAATATCTCTGACCAGGAGCAGCAGCATCTCCTGCAAACCCTCTGCAGTGTTTCCATCCAGATTTTCCTCTGCCACCCAGCTCCAGCATAACGAAGCTGACGTGGTTTTAATTAGTTTGAAATTCCCTTTTAGAAAATACAGCCATGTATTTCCAGTTCCATGTAAAGTCAGAGCTGGAGCCGTGTTTCCAGCCATGAGATTGGGTTTGGTTTGATCTGCATAAATAATTTCCTGTCCTGGTGTTCTCTGAAGAATGATGTTGGTCCAGCATTCCAGGAGAAGTGGAATGTTTTCTCACTGTTTCCTTGAGCTTGTTGGTGGGTTTTATAGGATGTCCAGGAGAGTTCTTGCCTTGCAAATCGCAGTCCCTGTCTCTCTAATGAATTCTCTTATAAGTCTCAAATTTCCCCAAATTTCCGTTTGGAGGATTTGCTTTTTCATCCTCCAAAAGGTGATGAAGAAGAACAGGACATGGGAGGGAAGCTGTTAGATTACCTCTTATCTAATGGCTGTGGGGTCCCACTCCCACAGGGAAGATTTGTAGATGTCCATGGATGAAAAAGCACAGCAAAAGCCAAGAGGGTGCAGAAAGAGAAGTCTCAAAGTTTTATCAACAGACTGCACACTCAGCATGGAAATTGGTGTCATTCTTGTCCATATTTTCTGAAAATAACTAGGACAAAAGAGTAAAAGAAAAGAAGGAAGAGCAAAAAGCAGATATACCACACAGGAGAGGAAAGGAGATCACCCATCCTGGATCCAGCATCAGTCCAGGTGTTCAGGGTCCTGGGGTGCCACCCCAGCTTTGGGGACACCTTCTTACAGGTGTTTTCCCCACCCTGGGATTGGGTTTCCTGCTCTTCCTGTAAATAAATGAGCACATGCAGTCCATTCCTCTGGATCTTTCTGGAGATGGGCTGGGGCACTTTGAGGTGGATGCCCAGAGAAGCTGTGGCTGCCCTGGATCCCTGGAAGTGCCCAAGGCCAGGTTGGACTTTGGGGCTTGGAGCAGTCTGGGACAGTGGAAGGTGTCCCTGCCATGGCAGGGGTGGAATGGGATGGGATTTAAGGTCCCTTCCACCCCAAACCATCCTGGGATTCTGGGATTAACTCATTGCTGCCCAGGCTTCTACAAATGTCTCCATGGATCCCATCACTCAGCCTTCAGCTTGGAGATCCTTCAGGAGTTTTCATGGTGGCCATAGGAATGGGCATTTAGACAGGATGGGTCTGGCAGGTCCCAGGCACCAACCAGAGCTACTCCAGGGGTTTTCCAGATCTCTTTGGTGGACATAATCATACATCCCTCCTGCAGGCCCATGCCCTGCATCTCCTCATCCCACACCAGTGCTGTGATGGTGGTGAGATGTGATGGTCCCCAAAGAGATGCCACCAGTTGTGGCAAAGTGGCCCAAAGCCCAACCCTGCAGTGTGCTGGCCACTTCTGGAGCAGCCACAGCATTTCAGCCCCCATCTCTGAGTCAAAGATGTCCCAGACATCCCTCCCTGCTTGTGGAGCAAATCCATGCTGACCACTGAAGGGAAAGGGAGAACACCAACTGTGTTGGTGATCTCACAGGCTCCCTCCCTGTCTGGGCAAGGCAATCCTGCCTTTAAATCAGGCTCCAATCAGATGTTGCAAGGCAGAGCTCCTTAATGAGGCTGACAAGTATTTTTAATGTGGTGATTGCTGGCCCTGGCAGTGGCACAGACACCAAGACTGCAAAAGAGTCACTTCAATGCAGGGAGCTGCCACTGAGCCCCATGTCCACAAAGCCCCTCTGCCACAGAGGACACTGAAAAGAAACACTCCTGGGGAACTCTCTCTCCTTAAATAACACATTTATAGAGCATCCAGATGTTGGTTAAGCACTTAACGGGTGTGGGAGAAAACAAAGCTTGGAGGGCTGTGTTTGGTTTGGGTTGGGGGTTATTTTCTCTCCTTGATCTCTTTTATTGAGTGTGTACAGAGTGACTAAAAATATGTATAGGAAATCCGTGGATTTTTCTTTGTGCCAATTGGGGCTGCTCTGAGGGGACTGCTGGGTCCTGTGGGGTGAAGGTGGGGTGGGAGGATGACCCCTATCCCTGACACTTTGGGGCAGTCTTACCCAATTTATTTACATGTTGGTTGCAAGAAGCACGAGGGAGAGGTGGAGAGAACAACTCTCCAAACCTCGATAATGAGGTGCCAGAGATCCTGAAAGGAGATTTGAAAATTCAGTTTTAGAACTTCAGCCAGGGTTTTTTAACCAGCCCTTCGTGCTCACCTGGTCCTTCAGGGACACTTTTGGGACCGAGGTGTCCCAGAGGGTCAGGGACCATTTGGGAATTGAGAGTCTGAACCCATCCCTGCACTCCTGGGGCTTCACCAGCAGGCCAAGCCAGGACTTCCAGGCACGGGAGAGGGCAGGGATAATTCTCTGAACCCCAGCACCTCCATCCAGAAGAGCCTGGGAGTGCTTTGGAGAAGCTCCTCATGATCCCAGGAAACTGCTTGGAGTGAGAGCAGTGTTGGGAAGACAGAACTTGTGTTTTAATGAGATTTATGGAGAAGAAATCTGACTCCTTAATCTATATTTCCTCATGGAATAACTCAATTTTTGTTCTCCTCACTTCCTCTGTTCCTGGGGCTGGGGGAGCCCTCATCATCCACGGGAAAAGCAGGAACAGTTCCAGCTCGTGGTGCTGGAGCTCAGGTGGCCATCTCACTCCTCTCAGGAGCAGCATCACCTTCCCAGGCATTTCCCTGCTTCCCAAGCCTCCCTTCCTGCTTTTACAGGATCCTGCAATTGCCCCAAAGCATCTGCAAGGGTGAGCAGTGGTTATTGCTATGTGGGGAGAAGAGAGAAAGCAAACAGTGCATGCATTTGCAAATCCATTTTTGGGCATCCCCAGCCCAAGGAGTCGGCAGGAGCCTGGACATTCCCAGCCAGCGGGAAGTCATTAAACTGCTTTTAATTCCCATTGCTGCTGGGATGTTTTGTAGGATTCTTGAAAACACTGGTAACCACAAACTGAGATTAATACAACCCCACTGATAGGGGAGCTGCTGCACTCCTCCAGATATAAACACAGCCAGAAAACACGGCCCACAGGCACTGGTGTCCTCCAGGGGTTACAGAACTGGGCACTTCCAAAGGAAAACTGGGATTTGAGGCTGCACTGCTGCCTCTGCCACCACTTGCCCAAGTTTTGTCTCCATGGGAAACTGCCCTGCCTAAAACCTACCACATAAAACCTACTTTGCAGATAAGAGTGGAAAGCATGTCAGGGGCTTGGCTAAATTTGGCAATTCTGGCAGTTCTGGGGGACAGGGTCATCCCAGTCCCTTCCCTGGGGGCTCCTGGGATGTTTGCCACCAGTTTCTGGGTGCAATACAGACCCTGAGCCTAAGTCCCAGTGTCTGGAGGGATTTCAGAACACAGCCAAGGTTCCTGGAAGATTTAGATCCTTTAGATCAGGCAGGAGGCTTGAGATTTTCCAGATCAGTGTTTGGGGTTCAGCTTTAGGCACCAAGATGTCTTTTTGAGCTGGTTTTAACTCTTTGCAGCCGGTGCTACATCCCTCAGCTTCCCTGGAGTGGAGGAACCATGGGACACCTCAGCTCGTCCACACAAAGCTGGATGAAAAAAGAACCGTGAACAAGCATTTGAAAATCTTTGTCTGGTTTTGCGAGGCTGCATTTGGGGAGAAATACATAGTTCCCATCTCTTCCCAGGAAACCATCCCATCCTACAGCCCAGGAAATGACGGCTGAGCCTTCTCCATGCTGAGGTTGGCCCATTCCAGCCTGACCTTTGGGATGCTGCCAGGCACCCCCAGTCCCTGCAGGGCTGTGCTGGATCGATGGCTTTGGGATTGGGGGTTTTTCCTCTTCACTCTCTCAACTTTCCTTCCCTCTTTGCCCCAAAACATCCAGTTAGAAGTCATGGCTTGGTGTCCTGACACTGGGGAGTGTGTAGAGATGGAGCAGAAGTTGAATTCTTGGCTTTGGGGTTGGATGGGGGTGGCCATTCTCGGGGCGGAGGTGGATTCACACGAGCCAGAGCTTTGCCTCTCCCTCCACAGGCGGCAACCAGCACCACCACAGCTATCCCAAATCCCATCGTCTGGAACCTCATTCCTCATCTTCCCAGCTATCCCTGCCATGTCTCTGGGTCTGAAGGCACCACTCCTGCCCTACACCGGTCACTCCCAGCCCCTCACCCTGTGCCTCTCTACTTCATCCTGAAGCTGTGCACCTTTGCAGAGTTTAACCTGTGCCTTTTGCCTTTTTTTGTGCATAAGATCCATTTCCTGGCCTGAGTTTCCCTTTTCCCATGACTAATTCCTGAATTTTCCAGCTCTCAGCTGTGCTATGTTAGAATCACAGAATCATGGCACAGTTTGGATTTGAGGGGACCTTAAAGCTCATCCTGTTCCACCCCTTTCCCCTACCCCAGGTTGCTCCAAGTCCCACCCAGCCTGGCCTTGGACACTTCCAGGGATGCAGGGACAGCCACAGCTTCTCTGGGCACCCTGTGCCAGGGCCTTTAATTTGCCATCTGACTGGCTGCATCTCCTCCAAATCAGGTTGTTTGCTCTCCTTGAATCCTCATCTCTCAAAGAAACCCAAGGCAGGATTCTTATTTCAGGGCCTGCCTTAAATGTCAAGGGGATTTAAAGAAATTCTTCTTGCGAAACCTTTCTGGGAAACACCCCTGCATGTGGGATTTAAAAAATAATACAGAGCTGATTTCTGGGGACACTCCCCATGCAACATCCACAACACCAAATTCAGCAGATAGGCTCCATCTCCCTCTTTTTTCCCCCCCTTATCTTGTAGGAAGCTATTATATCCTTGCTGCAGAATCTGCCCTGGAGTCTGGCAGAGTGGGACGAGGAGCCGTCGCTTCCAAATCAATTCATGGTGGTCTCGAGCTCTGTTTTTGTTCTGGCACATTAAACAGAATGAAGACATATGTCTGAATTTAAGACATCCTTTGGCTTCCCTGTACACATGAGCCAGCCGAGAAATTCAAACTATTTCAAAGCGCTACGAAAAAGAATTGTAGACACATCCTTTTGTTTAGGCATCTATTTTTAATTATCCTGCCTTTTAATATTCCTCTCCATTTGAGGATAATCAGGGAAAATAGATCCTGCTGGGCATTGTCATGCTTAATAAAAGTAAGGCTGAACATCTGCAAATTTGGCGACAGCGTGGCGCATCTGATGCACCAGCGGCCGAGCTGCATTCCCGGGTAATTATAACCCCACGTGCAGCTGGAAGGGTGTAATTCCCTGTTTACATCCATTCTAGCACTTCTCCCAAACTCAGCTGGCTTGGGGTGTTAAAAATTTGGGAATGGGGGTGCTGTTTTCCTCCCCGGTCCATGGAAGGTGGTAGGGCGGCAGAATGGAGCGTTGTCTGCCAGTCGGTGAGGGATTGGGATCCAGGGAGGAACTCGTGCAAGGCAGGGCTGGCGTTCCCAAAATTAGCGCCGTTGGAATTAAATCAGTGAAAGTGAGAGCAGGCTGCAGGCTTTCCCTCCTCCTATTTATTATTTAATTGTTCCTGGCAGAGCAAACCCCACATCCTGCAGCGGCTGCCGCACAGGCTTAGCTGTGTTCTGCAAAATCTCCCCCCTGCTCCCAGGGAAAATATGGCTTTTTCCCTAGGGAAACACAGCTTTGCCCCCAGGGAAAACACAGCTTTGCTCCCAGGGAAAACATGGATTAGTTCCACCTGTCCCTTGGCAGGATGCAGAGCCAGAGGCAGCGTTTTCCTCATCACCCCAAAGCTGGGCCATCCTGGCCCTGGGCAGGGCTGGAAGTTGGATGTAAATTCTGGGAAATGAGCGATGAGCGTGGGCACGTGTGGGAGGAAAACAGGGAATTTCTGTCCGTGGGGCAGCTGTTCACCTCCTGCTTCAGTTCCCACACCAGCTTCTGTCCTTCCACGGCTGGGGAAGAGGGAAAGCAGGAAGCAGGGAAAAATGACCAAGGAAAGGGAAAAATGCCCATTAATGTGTTCCCAGCCCTGCTAAACTTGTAAAGCTCAAACCTCAACAAATCCAAACCTCCCTCTGAAGCACACCTTGCTTTTCCTCCAGAATTCCCCACTTCAGAGCTTCTCCCAGAGGCAGAATTTAATTTATGCCTAGTGGGAGGGAGTGGATGGAGGATGTGACACATCTCTGGATGCTGTTTTGGGGGACAGGGTGGCCTCTTGCCCTAAATCAGTAAGAGATAGGAAGAGATCATTGTTATGCTGCATCATAATTCCATCTCCAGAAAGATCTTAACTTTTCTTTGGGACCAAACTCTTTATGTGCCAAAAAAAATGTCCCAAGATGTAAGGAGAAAATGCAGGGGGTGAGGAAATAAAAATATTGTGCCCACCCAGCAAATGGAAGTTTACTGTTGCAGGTCTCTCAGCTGGCAGCAGACTGTCAGAAGCTGCTGAATTATTTCCTAGGAGGCTGAGAGTAGAATCTCTGCTAGGAAAGTTCAGTCCTGACATTTTGTGGGCATTCAAAGCATTTTTTCAGCCTTTCAGTACCTGAAGGAGGCCTAGAAGAGAGATGGAGAGGGACTTTTATACAGACATACA
This sequence comes from Dicaeum eximium, assembly GCA_013396995.1. Lineage (NCBI taxonomy): Eukaryota > Metazoa > Chordata > Aves > Passeriformes > Dicaeidae > Dicaeum > Dicaeum eximium. The sequence goes on from VWZP01001109.1 coordinate 63,971, forward strand.
GTGCCAGGACAAGGGGGAATGTGTTCAGACTGCCAGAGGGCAGGGCTGGATGGGATATTGGGAAGGAATTGTTCCCTGGCAGGGTGGGCAGGCCCTGGCACAGGATGCCCAGAGAAGCTGTGGCTGCCCCTGGATCCCTGGAAGTGCCCAAGGCCAGGCACCCTGGGACAGTGGAAGGTGTCCCTTCCCAAGGCAGGGGGTGGCACTGGATGGGCACTTCCAGCCCCAACCATGCTTTGACTCCGTGATTCTGTGCCCTGATGCCTGAACTCTTTGGAGCACAACCCCCAGATCTAAACATCCCCATCCCTTTCAGTGACTTTTCAAGAGAATAAAATTCTCCCATGAGGTTCACCCTCGGTCTGGGAGCTGCCTCCTCTCTCAGCCCTGATCTTGCAGCTCTCGGAGGCTCCAGGAAGCCGCCCCAGCCAGGAGGGAGCTGCCGAGGGTGAGAGGCTTCATTAGAGCATCCCTGGAAGCAAGAGGCAGCGCCTTCCCTCCTGACATGTGCTCGGCAGCTGCCTGGCTGCACTCTTGAAAGGACGCCACGAGCTGCGGCTCCAGATGCTGGGGCTTCCAGAGAGGCCCGGCGGTGGACGCCGCTCCGGCTTGTCCTTGGCTGCTGCGCCAGAAAGGAAAAGGGTAATAAAGGAGCAGCTCCCTGCAGCTGCAGGGCTGGGGGCTCAGATCAGCCCAGAGCAAGGGAGGGAGGTGATGCTTGAGGTGCAGCCATGGTTGTTGCATCCTCCAGCAAGATGGAATTGGCTGCTCTGAGCTCCTCGGTGCGCGAGGCTGAGCCAAATCCATGGGGTCACCTCAGCAAGGCTGGGGTACAGCGGGGATTTGCAGCTTCCAGGGCCTGTCTGGGGCTCTAGGCTCCCATCCCACATGCTGATGAGAGGACCAAGCCCTGGTAGGGAGCTTGGACCATTCCTGATCAAAGGAGCTGCAGTTTCTCTGATGCCTTGAGGAGGCTGACCTAGAGCAGAGGCTGGACACAGTTACAGAATAAAGCAGGGATTTATTAAAAGGATTTCCTCCATGGATGCACCTTGGGCAGCACAAGAGCCCAGCCAGGGCTGCACCCAAGATGAACCAAAATGGGCACAAAATGGACACCGGGCACGGGCTCTGGCACTTTGATCAGTTCTGCTCCATTTGCATCTTGGAGTTCATTGTCCAATTCCAGCTTTAGCCCATCCAGTCCCATCCTTCTTGTTTTTCTCTCTTCAGTCCACGTTGTTTGTGCTCTTGGGCCTGAGATTTGGATCATTTGTCCTTGGTCCCCAGCTAGAGAAGGAATTGTTTTGTCTGCCTGCTCTGTGAGGAGAGCTCACCATCCCTTAGTGTGAAGCCCAGACCCACACACTAAAGCAGCACAGAATCTGAACAATATAAAAGCTAAAACTTAAGGCATCATGTCCATGTGGATGCCCTGTGGTTTTGGGGATAAATGAGGCTGGGCTGGGAAGAGGGAAGTCAAGGTTTTAGGTCTATTTTATACCAACTGTAGCTGTGTCCTCAGGTGGGTAAAAGAACCTCCCATCAGTAACCAAGCTTTAGAAACCTACCCTAAACCTGGTGTGCATTTGTGTGTGAAAAAACTTTTTCACACAGTGTTTAATGTTGGCAAAGGCCCTCGAGAACATCAGGTCCAGCTGCTCACTCAGCACCACTGAACCTTGTCCCCAAGTGCCACACCCACAGCCCTTTTGAACGCTTCCACCATGAGCAGCCCATTCCAGTGCTTGACAATGCTTTTGGTGAGGGAATTTTCCCTAATAGCTAATCTGAACCACCTCTGGCACTACTTGAGGCTGTATTGTCTCAGTTTGTTCCCTGGGAGAAGAGGCTGATCCCTACCTTACCACAGCTCCTGGCAGGAGCTGTGCAGAGCCACAAGGTCCCCCCTGAGCCTCCTTTTCTCCAGGCTCAGCCCCTTTCCAGCTCCCTCAGCCGCTCCTGGGGCTCCATCCCCTTCCCCAATTTCATTACCCTTCTCTGGACATATTTCAGCAAATTTTATTCCAGTTCCAAGTGCTTCTGCACTTCAATTCCCACATGGCATGTTTCCCAGTGTATTTTCATGACTCTCCATTGTGGCTCTGTGCATCAGAGCCATACCAGGAATACTTTGGAGGTGGCTTCCAATCAAGTCCTGCAAACCCTGCCTCCCCACTGATGTGTCCAAGGGGTTTGAGATGTTTTAAGGCCAGAGCAGCTGGGCAGAGAGGCCAGCATGACCAGCAAGACTCCTGTTGCTCCTCCTGCTGAAATTCCAGGTGTAGGATTCCACCCTGGGTGGAATCCCACTGTATACACCAGTGGTGTTGCCCCACTGACCAACCTCTCATTAGCTGCAGTTCAATCACAGAAAGCTTCCACCACCTCCAACAGACCCTAGAAACACCCTAGGGCAGAATTCCAGCTCTAACACATCCTGAAACCAAGTGATTATTCACCCTCCGTGGTGGTCTGGGGACAAGGGACACATCCTAACTGTGCTCCACATGTCAGGGAGAGACTGGTCCCCTGGGGCAGTTCTAAAGAAGGTTTGATTATTGCTGATCACACCCCAGATATCTGGGAACAGATATGGACTGACCCCAGATGTTCCCATCCTTTGCTCTTGGTTGCTTGGGCTTTGCCCTCCTCTGTAGCAACAGTGAGAGATGAGCAGGACCCTTCCTGCTCATGCTAATTTGGGATCAAAACAACACCAAAAAGCCATGATTTATGGTCCTTTGAGTTAAGAGTCTTGTACTGACCAGCAGGAAGCAGCTGGGATACGGAGGAGGGTGTTCCCAAGGCAAATTTCTTTCCCTGAGGGATGCTTGTGCCGTGTTTATCTCAGTCCCTGCTTCTGGCCCGGGAGCTTTGTACAGAATCTCTCCAGGCAAAGCACCTGATCCTGCTCCAGGTGTGACCCCCTGCAAGCACAGCCACAGCCAGGGCTGTCTTCCAAGGAATCTCCTTCCCTGGCACACTGGGAACAAGCCCAAGGAGCCAGTCCCAAGCCTTCCACAGAGAGATGTCCCTTGGGAAGAGCCCAGCAGGGATGTGACCATGCTGCAGTGACATTCCTTATATTCCCTGTGCATTGGAGGCTCCTGGATCATCTCCTGCACCCACCCACACCATTCTATATTTATTCATCACTAAACAAATACAATCAGCCCCCACATTCCAGGCTCGCAGCTAATTAAAACCACCATGGGCTTCGTTATCCTGGCTTTTCCTTGGCTCTGCTTTCCACAGCCCAAAAGAAATGAAAAGGAATCGGTTCTGGCACGGCTCTTCCTCCTCTGGCTCCACATTCCTCGGGGTCTTATGGGAATTGCTGGAATTCTCAGATGGTGCTAAAGAATCAAAGGGCAAATATTCCATCCCCATCCCGATTTTCCTGGGGTGGTTGTGGTGGCAGGGAACAGCTTCTGTCGAGGGGGCTGAGCCCAGCAGGCCTTGAGCAGCGGTTACTGGGTGGCCACAAATTAGAGGCAGCCAGAAAAATAAAAGAAGGGAGCTTGGACCACAAGTGGGAGCAAGATGAGGATGAGCCAAAGGGAAGTATGATCCAAAGGGAGGGATGTGCTGGTTTAGAGTGATGCCTTGAGAGGCTGACCTAGAGCAGAGGCTGGGCAGAGTTACAGAATAAAGCAGGGATTTATTAAAAGCATTTCCTCCATGGATGCACCTTGGGCAGCACAAGAGCCCAGCCAGGGCTGCACCCAAGATGAACCAAAATGGGCACAAAATGGACACCGGGCACGGGCTCTGGCACTTTGATCAGTTCTGCTCCATTTGCATCTTGGAGTTCATTGTCCAATTCCAGCTTTAGCCCATCCAGTCCCATCCTTCTTGTTTTTCTCTCTTCAGTCCACGTTGTTTGTGCTCTTGGGCCTGAGATTTGGATCATTTGTCCTTGATCCCCAGCTAGAGAAGGAATTGTTTGGTCTGCCTGCTCTGTGAGGAGAGCTCACCATCCCTTAGTGTGAAGCCCAGACCCACACACTGAAGCAGCACAGAATCTGAAAAACATTAAAGCTAAACCTGAGGCATCATTTCCCTATTCCAAATTGCCCCAAATCCCCTTTTTGTAATTCCCCCTGATAAAGGCAACCAGTCCCAAGCCCTGGTGAGGTTCAATGCCCAGGTTTGGAGCTGCACAAACTCATTTCCACATCTTTGTAGCTTCTGTCCTGCTCAAGCCATCACGAGGGGTGGTTTTGAATGTCCAGGGGGTTTGAAACCCTTGTGGAGGCCACGTCAGGCTGAGCTGCCCCAGGAGAGGGCAGAGGTGCTCCTTCCCACCCAACGTGGCACTGAGGTGGCCTCGGGAGCCATCAGCACCCCCCACCTTATCTGGCACCTTTGGGAAGTGTCACATTCATGGTGCTGCTTCTCCCACTCCCATCCTGTCGCAATCCAGTGGTGTGGGATGGGGGTAAAACGATTGGCACTGAAGGAAAACAAAAAAAAATAAGCGGGGTTTAGCTGGAGAAATCTTTGGGCTGCAAGAAATTTTGTGCCTGATGGGTGTTTCCATAAGCAACAAAATGGCAATGTCAGGTCTTTAGTGGTGACTTCTTAAAAATAGTTACTGAGGGATTTCCTCCACAGTATTTATTATTTGGACATTGTTTGGTTGAAAATGTGCAACCAGCAGTGATTCTGTCAGTTCTTACATTTGTCCTCAACACAAGAAAGTTAAAATATGGGTTATGCTTATTCTTAAAGGATTTTCAAGTCATCTTTTTTCTTTAATTAAAGGCCTGTTGTTTAAAATCACGTCAGGGAGACAAAGCATGAGGTGTTAAGCTCACAGATCCCAAAATTAATCCTGCCCTCAGGGACCAGCATTTCATTGTGAAAATGGCATCTCACAACCTCTTAAACAAACAGGGCATTTATTTAAAAGTGAAATTTTTATGTAGTGGTGTTTTCAAGGTTTGGCAGCGGTGGATGCAACCACAGAGGTTCTTCAAGGGTAGAAGGAGTCAGGTGTGCAGGAGAGGGAACAGCATCTATTGGAGAATCTGGGATTTGGATAAATAGATTTATCTATTCTCTACTTCTCTATCTTATCTCTACTTCTCATCTTTTTCTTTTCCCTCCCTCGCTTCCCTCCTCATGGCTTGTCTCCTCCCGCCCTTTGGAAATAAACGCTGTATTTTATTCCCCAGCACAACCCCGAGGGTCCATCCCTGGTGTTTGCGCGAGCAGCAGGTGACTTCTCCCGGCTCCAAATCCGCTTTTTCCTCCTGTTTTTCCCAACCCCCGTTGCTTTCAGGAGCGCCGAGATGAAAGTCCCCATTAAAACCAGTGCTCCCATTAAGCGACGGCCAGCTCTGGTGGCACTTTCATGTGGCAGCTGCCCTGTTTGTCCCGGCAGAGATTGTTTGTCCTCAGTTTAGGTAATCCCGGCTCTGATAAACCCGCGGGATGTGCTGCCCTGGCTTCCTAACAGCTCCCAAATCTCCCAAATTAACACCTGGCCCAGATCAAAGCTCTCGCGTTCCTTTCTTCATGCCCTCACCTTAGGCACCGAGCCTGCTCCGCCTTAGGCTCGGCTTAATGGTTAAACTACCGCCATGGGAGGCTCCGCGTGCCTGCCCGCGGGCATTGCCCAAAAAATCACCCGGGAGAGGGAATATTCTCTCTGACAGGATGGAGATGACACGCAGCAATTTGATTTTTTTTTTATTTTTTCCCCATTGCCAGCCCGAGTTTTTAATAAAAGCAGGAAAAGAGCTTGTGACTACAAATGCACTCATGATTTTTAAATATTTAATAGTGAACTATAATATCGACCACGATATTCCTTGGGTTTCCCCAAAAATGCCCTCCAAAGCCAAGGGCTGGGTTTGTCCTGCAGGACAGAGCTGGGCAGGTCTGTGAGCACTTACACGACCAAATTAGATCATTTTTAATTAAAATACTGTTTTAATTTCTCCTTGGACATGCAGTGGAGCACACCCCCGTGAGCGCTGTGGGGAAGCACCACAACAGCTTCAGACAATACAAAGTGACATCAGAAATCACAGGCGGAATGTGGCCTGGTGTAAATCCATTTCTAGATATTTGATATATTTATTTGCGTTTAGACATGAAATGAGATGGTCACAGAATCCCAGCATGGTTTGGGTTGGAAGGGGCCTTAAATCCCATCCCACTCCCAGCCCTGCCATGGGCAGGGACACCTTCCACCATCCCAGGTTTCTCCAAGCCCTCTCCAACCTGGCCTTGGGCACTTCCAGGGATGTTTGGGGAGTTGGATCTTCCCCGACCAGGCAGCCATGTCCAAGACAGGGGATGTGGAGAGGAATGGGTGAAGATTCATGGAAGTCAGGAAATTTCGCAAAGTCCAGGGAAATCAAGGTGTCATTTCAGGCAGTTTCATCACCTGGAGGGCTCAGGAGGTCTTGAAACCGCTGCTGGGTTTTGCCCTAAAGAAAGCAAAATAAAAGGTCCTATCTACCTTCTCCCTCCCTCTCCTGATGCAGTATCCCAGTGATTAAAGCATCCTTTTAGGATGTCGAGATGCACATTGAAGTTCCTCCTTGCCTGGAGGGGTTGGGATCTAATCTCCAATATCAGGAGAACATCCAGGACAAAAGCAGGAACAGGAGGAGAGGAAGGAGGAGAGATCTCATCCCACCCACACAGCCTCACATCACCTCTCCTGGAGGGCTGGGGAGCATAAAAAATAAAATAAAATAAAATAAAATAAAATAAAATAAAATAAAATAAAATAAAATAAAATAAAATAAAATAAAATAAAATAAAATAAAATAAAATAAAATAAAAATAAAATAAAATAAAATAAAATAAAATAAAATAAAATAAAATAAAATAAAAAATAAAATCCCTCTCTTTTAAAATGACAAATGAAAGCAAGTGTCCTTGTAGGTGATATAGAAGAGAGGTTGGCATCTTCCTTTTTACCCACAGAGGTAAAACAAAATAATATCCTGGTGAAACCAGGAAATTTCTTGACATTTTAATGAAGTTTAACAAAACTTTCACTTTACTGAAGGTTTTCCCATGGAAGAGCAGCTGGTGACTTTCCCAGGGCAAGTGAAAGGTTCTGGATGTGGAAGACAAAATTTTACATTTGTGGTTTGAAGAAATGATTGGGGAAGCAAATGTTTGGAGCATGAGGAGCAAACCCTGCCCAGGAAAAACAGTGCTGGGTTTGCTTTGGCAATGGTGGCTCCAAGGTGCCTTTAACCACAAAGAATTCTTCCCTCATGGCCTTCTCCTGCTTTCCTCCTTGCAATAACTCCTGTCCTGGATATGTGGCAGCAGGACAAAAATGCAATTAGTGAAGAATTAATTGTTTTAATAGTGTTTTTAATAGTGTTTTAAGTCCTCCCTCCCACAATAATAAGGGGGTTAAGCATTTCCAACTTGCCAAATTGTTCCTCCAGCAGGTCTGGTGGGTTTTCTAACTCTGATTTGTTCCTCTAGCAAATCCAGTGGGTTTTCTAATTCTGATTTGTTCCTCAAGCAAGTCTAGTGGAATTTTTGACTCTGATCTCTTCAAAAGGCTGGATAAGGGATGTAGGTGGAGGCCATGCCTTTGTGCTGATGGACCTTCCCCTCTGAGGTCCTGCCTTGCTCCTGCAGTGAGCTTGGGCTTCCTCTGCAGCCACAGATTGAGTGGTGGGCTCTGGAGCCCCCAGGACCCTGGAATTTGGAGCGAGGTTCATTGTCTTTAGCTCAAAAAGGAGCTGGATGTATCCTTGGAAGTACCTGCTAGGGTTCCAGGGATGGGGTTTGGTCACCTAATGTAGTCCCTTGAGGCATGGAACATCTACAGGTCCTGTTCCTCAAGGTTCAAGTCCCCTTTGCCTGGAAGTGCAAACGAGGGGTGAAATGAATTCCTGAAGGGTTTTTGGGGATGCTGGCGAGGTCAGGCAGTGCAGGGGGATCCTAGCCCAGGCTTTCGTCTGGAGCCAGCCCCGGCAAGCAGCAAGTGGAAGAGCAGATGTGAGATCTTCCTCGTACACCTCCTGCCTGCCCTTTTGAAGTGAGAGATTAATGACCAAATCAGATTGTTGACTTTACAGGGGCTGGAGCTGGGCTGATGTCAGAGCGGGACGCTCCGGGAGCAGGGGGACGCTCCTGGAGTCTGCCAAAAGCAGCTAATAAACAAAGATAAATGGAATGTACTTCCAGGTTATTAATGACTTCCCAGCACGGTAATCCCCAGAAACAATAGGGAAATGTTTACCCAGCGGGTTATAGTTTGACTTGGGTTAATGCTGCTCAATTAACCCGTGTGTGCTCCCAGCAGCATCCTGCAGGGACGGATCAAATGGGATGGATTGCCTTGGGAAGGGGGGAAGGAGAGCTCAGCGGTGACCTGGGCTTCCTCCAGTGTCTGGAGACACTGGGAAAAATAGTTGGGAGTACTCTGGGCACAGTGCTGCTCGGAGATGAAGCCTGTGTTTATCTGGCCCTGTTTGTCCAGGCTTCTCCTTCATCTTCAAAGCCCATGGCAGCGTTATCCCATTAACATCCGAGCGGGAAAGGCCAGCAATGGGCACTGGGGTGGAGCCAAGCACTGCTGGGAGCTGGCTGGGGGGAACATCCACCCCAAATGTGCCAATTCCCCATGCCCAATGATACCTCAGATTTTGGCTTTTCTATTNAAGGAAAAGCCCACCCCACTCAGGTGCTCCCTGTGGGATAAGGGTGCTGAACAGCTGCTGCCTCTACAGAAATTTCCTGGGAAAATTCAGAGGCACAAACCTGGCCTGGAGAAACCATTCCCAAGGGATAAAGTGGATCCTCCCCCAGGGGTTTTGCTGGAAATGGGAGCTAAGTGTCCATGTGCATGTTCACTCACACCACAGAAGAGTTTTCTGCCCACTGCTGATTTTAAACACAGGATTTTACCCATTTGGGGGAAAAAAAAAAAAAAAAAGTTATTTTTCACCCTTAGCTGCCCAGTGGAAGCACAGCCAAAACTTAAACAGAGCCACCAAGAAACTGAGGTTTGTTTTTCTATTGCTTTTCTGAACAATTTGAACAATGTAATTTCAGCCTGTGGTTCAGCTGAAAGCAGTCCCAGGACGCAGAGCAGCTTTTCCATAGGGAATGGCTCTATAGGGAAGAATTTCCTAATTTTTTCTTCTCCTGCCTTCCTTCCAGACCAAAATTGCTGGGAAAGAGCTCAAAAACTTGGGTGCCAGGGAGGAGGGATGTGGGGGCAGCAGCAGGGGTGAAAGCAACATGGTTTTGAAAGTGAAAGAACTAAAATTCCAAATATTTGGAGTAGCCACACAACCCCAGCCTTGCCCATCATCGAGTGCTGCTCTCAAGGAAATCTCCATCTGCTGCCAGCTGGAGGACGAAAAAATCAGCACGAATTCAATGCCAGGAGCAGTGAATGTGAAATTAAACCCTTGAGAATAATGAGATTTAATTAGAATAATAGAGAATTTCATAATCACAGAATCACGGAGGATTCTATAAGTACACAATCACAGAATGGTTTGGGCTGGAAGGGACCTTAAAACTCATCCCATTCCAACCTCGTGCCATGGGCAGACAATCCCAAAGTTCTCTTCTCCCCCTGGCATGAAGGGCAGTGTCTCATTTTTTGTCAGTGACATCCTGAAGGTCATTTTTTGGGGTCAAGTCCTTAAATCCCAGCTCCATGGGGAGCTGCTGAGCGGGGCTGTCACTCACACCCCACATCCTTCTGTGTGCTGCTCGTGTCAGGAGGTCACACAGGGAGAGGGGGATTTAGGGGCTGGTTTAGGGGCTGGTTTGGTTAAATTATAGAGGTTGATTTAGAGACTGATTTAGGGCCTGATTTAGGGTCTGATTTAGGGACTGATTTAGAGGTTGAATTAGGGCCTGATTTTGGGGCTGATTTAGAGCTTGATTTAGAGGCTGTTTTAGGGCCTGATTTAGGGCGTGTTTTCAGGGCTGATTTAGGGGTTGATTTAGAGGCTGATTTAGGGCCTGATTTAGGGGTTGATTTAGATGTTGATTTAGAGGCTGTTTTAAGGCCTGATTTAGGGTCTGTTTTAGAGGCTGGAGAAACCTTTTAGAGGCTGATTTAGAGGCTGATTTAGATGTTGATTTAGGGGCTGATTTAGATGTTGATTTAGGGGCTGATTTAGATGTTGATTTAGAGGCTGATTTAGGGCTGATTTAAGGGCTGATTTAGAGGCTGATTTAGGGGCTGATGTAGATGTTGATTTAGAGGCCGATTTAGGACCTGATTTAGGGGTTGATTTAGGGCCTGACTTAGGGCCTGACTTGAGGGCTCCATCTCTGGAGCACACAAAGGCTCTCCAAGGAAGCTGAAGCTCTCCTGCCAGTGTCTTTCCAGGATGGGGAGTTGGGAAGGAGCTGCTGCTCACAGGAGCTCAGGAATGAGCTGCTTGCAACGAGGGGGTTTAACCAAAGACAAACAATTTAAAAATAATTTAGAAATCAACATAGAAGCAGTAATTTTTAGAAATCATCATTTAAAATATTGGATCTATCACTTGGAGCATCCATTGATTTGTAGTTAAAGACTCAGTGCTCTCCAGTGATGCCTTTTCCAGTTGTTCATCAATTGTGGGATCTCAAAAGAAACCCTGTCCATGTTTTTATCCCAGGTTTTCCCCTGGCATTTTTGCTTTGCATCTTCTCCCTTGTATTTTTCCTGTCCCTCTTCACCCTTGTATTTTTCCTGCCCATTTTGACTCTGGCATTTTTCCTTCCCATCTTCTTTTTTAGCCTCTCTTAGAATATTCACTGCCTGGAGTCTCGTGGATTTTTAGAATTAGCAAACTGTCTGGAGTCTCATGGATTTCTAGAATTTAGCAGAAGCAAAATAAACACAGAGGTTCCCACGAGTTTTTTATTTGTGGGCATTTTTGCCTCGAGAGCAGTGCAACGTTAACCCAAACAAACCTGTTGCTTTTTCCTTTTTCTTTTACTATTGGTGAAAAGGTTTCTAAACTGATTGGGCAGTTTTTCAAAGCTTTTGTCTGACTTTTTGTGCTTGCACTCATCTCTTCCACAGTGTGAGCTCAGCTCCACCTCACATCAGTGTCTGCTCATGTGACAGTGGCTGTGCTGATTTATAACATTAATCTTTATTTTAAAAAAAGGTTAAATTCTTGTTTTGCAGCCTTGTTTTTTAATTCTAGCCCTTCTTGGTGGAAAGTGTCCATGCAGTTTATTGAAGAGAATGTGAAGCTCCCTCCTTTAGATGAACACACAGAGGGAAAGCAGTTCCATTTCTGCCTTGATACCATAATAATGGCCATAATAATTTCAAACCTTTTTTTAAAATGTAATTTTAGAAAGCAGAAAGTGTGTTTATTTCACAGCTGGGTTAGCCCCAGCAATGAGTGTAAAAACAATGCTATATTTAGATTTTATGTTGATAAATATAGAGCACCAGCATGCGTATAAATGTTTTATTTTTCCCTTGGGAATGGAGGAAAGGGGAGGGAGGGGGAAAAACCCTAACAACTTCTCTGGCCCCAAAAATCAAGGAAAAATTCCACTTCAAAGTGTCTGAGTGGCTTGAGGGGGGAATCACAGCACAGTAGTTTCTCTTGCACTGGCTCATCACGGCGCTGGATGCAGTTGAAGGAAAACTTTGCATGAGCAAAGTCTCGCCCAGCAAATCAAACTGGCTGAGTGCGAGGGAGCAGCTTTGAAGGGACCACCTACCACAAACATTATTCCAAAAGCCGGAATTCTTACCACGAGCATCCAGGGAGTCAATGATAAACAGATGAGGCAGCCAGCAGAAATTTCACAGAGTTGTAACTTTAACTTTCTGCATGTGTTGAAGAAATAAGTCCTTTAAAAGAGCAGCGGAGCTGTTTATTATTAACATCATTTTATTCCTATTCACAGCACCCAGCACTGTCCTGACCCACTGCATGTTCCCCCTTCCAGATTCCTTTACTCAAATATAACTTTTATTTTTGCTGGTCACTGCCTAAATTACAGCCAGGAGACTGCCTGCATTATTTTTTTTTTTTCATCTTTTATTCTCTACACAGAAATTTCCAGGTGATTTTTGCTTTGGGAACAAACAAATTGCAGCAGCTGTGATGGGAATTTGGGCATTAAATAGCCCCGGACTGTCTTTTTCTCCTGGCCTTCCTCAAAGTTATCCATCATTTTCTGACTCCTCCAGTTTTAGAAATTGGTGACAAATTTATAAATGAGATCAGCAGCTCAAACAGCAGTTGAGTGAGGCTTAAAAGCAGAGCTCAGCTCATCCCCACGATCTGTTTGGGGTCAGATTGAAGCAGGAATCTGGAGCGTGACTTTGGAAATGCCAATGAGCTTCACATCCATCACTTCATCATGTCAGGAGCCATGCACAGAGGATATTTATGGTAAGAATGAAAAAGAACCACCCAAACCCAAACATATTTTGCTGGCTGTTGGGTCTCAGGAAAAACCCTGGAATGGTTGGGAAAAAAAGGCACCTCCTGAAGTATGAGGGCAGTGAATGTCTCAGGCCACATCACACAATCAAATAATAATAAATAAAAAATCTGGTGGGGAATGAGTTTTTGGTGCTTGTGGTGGGACATATAAGTTCCTCTCCATAAATATTGGGAGTTTGGGACTGATCTGAGGGTTTAACATCTCCTTTGGGAATTTAATTTGTATTTCTGACAGCAGATCATGGATTTTTCTGTACCTGGGGCAGCATCCCACCTTTGCTGCTCAATATCAGGGAACCTGCATTTTGAGTTGGGAATTTGACCAAATCCATGGGGTTTGGACATTTGGAGTACCTGTGCCCTACTCTCCTCCTGTAGAATCTTCTTTAAAAATCCTTTCTCCCCATCCCTAATTTGGATGAACACCACAGATCCATGGGCATGGCCGGATACACCAAACCTCATCTTGGAATGGCCACCCCTTCCTCCACCTCCATTTGCCAAACCAAAATGAGCTTGGATGGTGTCTCTTAAGGAAAATTAGCTGTGTCAGGTAGTGCTGCAGCATGAGAGAAATTTGGGGAGGAAAAAAGGCAACAAGCCTAAATCCAGAGAATTTCATAGCTGAAACCCCAACCATCATTACCCAGAGAAGCTGTGGCTGCCCCTGGATCCCTGGAAGTGCCCAAGGCCAGGTTGGACAGGGCTTGGAACAGCCTGGGACAGTGGAAGGTGTCCCTGCCATGGCAGGGGTGGGATGGGATGGGTTTCAAGGTCCCTTCCCACCTAAACTGCTCCGTGATTCTGGGATTCACTCTGGGAAGCCCAAATCTCCTCCTTACACCTCCAAACTCGCCTAGGAAAGCACAAGGAGCCAACACAGGATGAGTTTTTGGGATGCCCCATGACCCAGCCAGGCAGGACTGAAATGTTCTGGGGTGGTGGCCAAGTCTTTCCCCACTGGGATCCCCAATAACAGGGTTGGGACCCGGGTACCTCAAATTCCATGTTGGGATTCAGTTTGGGTTCCCATCCCCTTTTTGAGTGAAAAGATCCTGGGGGGAATCTATTCATCCATAACCTCTCATTTCCATACATCCCCAAATATTCCATGTGCACCCTGCAGAACGGGGAACCCACTACCAGGGAGCTGATCCTTAAAAATGTTGAGCAATTCCCAGGAGCTGCCGGGCACACACAGCCCCCAGAAGTCCTTCCACAATTCCCAAATAAACAGGGAAAGTTATTCCAAACCGAAACAGGGATCAACCTGAGCCAGCTCCCACCCTGTGTTATGTGCTATGTTTAACTCCAGATCCCAGTTTTTAGTAAATTGGGATTGGGAATGATTGGAGCAGGCTGGAGCTTGGCTGGCAAAGCTCGGGTAGGGATTTCCTGTTCCCATTATCCAGCCACTTTGGCATTTGCCAGAGGAGTTAATGCAGCAGGATTTCAGCAGGAGACACCTTTTGGGATGGGAATTCTGCAGGAGAACAGGATGAGGATCCCTGCTGCACTCTGCTGCTGCTGGGAACTCCAGGAGAAAGATGGATGGGCTCGTGCTGGTGCTCAGGGTTGGGATGATGGCTTTCCAGTCCTTCCCATGGGCATCCAATCCATGTGAGATGGAGCAAAAGCTTTGTTTTCCAAGATTTCCTCCCCTAAATATGAAAGTTCCTCTACATTTCTGGACATCAATCTTGGTATTGTTGTGTGCAACAAAATAATTTGCATTTTTTTCCCCATCTTGCCAATAAAAAAAAGAAGTGATCAGAGACTCATGGAGTCAGTAAGTTTGGAAAAGAACTCCAAGATCATTAATCCAAGCTCTGATCAATCATCCCCATGGCCACTAAACCATGAAGGGCCACATCCACTCGTTCCTGAATGCTTCCAAGGATAACAAATCCACCTCTTCCCTAAGCAGCCCAGTTCCATTGTTTGACCTGTCTTTCCATGGAGAAATTTTTCCTGAATGCTGGGCAGTGATGCAGGGAGGGATTGGTGGAATGAGAGGACAATTTCCTGAACTTCCAGGAGCTGGAGACAAACCAACAAGCCCAGACATGCAAGACTGGGCAAGAACAGGATTGCCCGTAGGAATCTCCCGAGGTGTCGGCCCTGCTGCTTGATGATGCCACAGTCTCACCTTTTGGGAGTCAAAGCATTCCTTGGCTGCTCATCAAGGTGGGTTTAATGTAATCATCATTTCACTTCTATGCTTTAGTTCAGTTTTCCGCTTGAAGAGCAAGAGAAACCCTCTTTCACAAACAAACAAACAAAAAAAAAAAAGAAAAAGAAAAGAAAACAAAACAAAACAAAAAGCAAAACACAACTTTTAATTTTAATTTTGGAGGCTGGATTTTTTTAAAATTAATTGTGATGGAACACCTGATGCAGTAAATTAAGAGAGAGCAGGCCTAGGAATGAAAAAATACACACCCTATGTTATTACAAACGGGGGTTTATTGGTAATAAATAAATTATATTAATAAATAAATTATATTAATAAATAAAGTTGGGCCCATTCAGCCTGGAGAAGAAAAGGTTGTGAGGAGACCTCACAGCACCTTCCAGGGTCTGAAGGGGTTACAGGGAAGATGGAGAAGGACAAACCATCAGGAACTGGAGCACAGAACAAAGAGGAATGGCTTCAGACTGANGACAATTTCCTGAACTTCCAGGAGCTGGAGACAAACCAACAAGCCCAGACATGCAAG
The DNA here is from genome assembly GCA_013396995.1 of Dicaeum eximium. NCBI lineage: Eukaryota > Metazoa > Chordata > Aves > Passeriformes > Dicaeidae > Dicaeum > Dicaeum eximium. The sequence goes on from VWZP01001109.1 coordinate 79,119, forward strand.
ACTGGGCAAGAACAGGATTGCCCGTAGGAATCTCCCGAGGTGTCGGCCCTGCTGCTTGATGATGCCACAGTCTCACCTTTTGGGAGTCAAAGCATTCCTTGGCTGCTTATCAAGGTGGGTTTAATGTAATCATCATTTCACTTCTATGCTTTAGTTCAGTTTTCTGCTTGAAGAGCAAGAGAAACCCTCTTTCACAAACAAACAAACAAAAAAAAAAAAGAAAAAGAAAAGAAAAC
>VWZP01001109.1:82118-95865 GCA_013396995.1 Dicaeum eximium
CTTCTCCTTCTTCTCCTTCTTCTCCTTCTTCTCCTTCTTCTCCTTCTCCTCCTCCTCCTCCTCCTCCTCCTCCTTCTCCTTCTCCTTCTCCCTCTTCTTCTTGACAGCTCTGTAAATTTTTGCCAGTGTATCCTTGTACTCGACCTTTCTATCCCAGCAAAGCCTTGGAAAATCTTCGCCTGCTGTGTGCCAGAGCAGAGTTGTGTTGGAAGCCTGGAATGCCGTGTAGGCAGTGGCTGGGTGTTGCCATTCTCCCAAAAATCCGGCACCTGTTTCCACCCTCCTCCCAGTCCACAGATGGCTTCAGGGAATGGGGATCATACCAGAGGCTGGTGGATGATCTCCATGATGTTGAGGAGGCCACTGTGTGCTGCTGCTTCCAGGCTGAGGCAGCAGGAACAGTTAAATGCAGGTGAAAATTAAGGGAATGACAGTGGGAGAGGCTTGCTGGGAGCTGGAAGGAAAACAGAGCTCAGACTGGAGCAGAGGGTGGAAATCAAGGAGTTCTTGGGATGCCTCTGACCACTGGTCCTGGAGTTCTGCACCATGAGCTGAATCAGGAACCAAATCCAACCCCAAAAACCTTGTGGGGCCACCAAACTGGAGCTGAGGAGAGGACGTGGAGCTGAACCCACCTGCCAAAGCCCCAAGGTGAGACCTCACTCCTGAGCTGAAGGTAAATGTCGCACAAACACACACAAGTTCCTCGACATGCAACACCCAGGCCTCTTTTTTTGGTCAATCCCCTTTAAAAAATATTCAATTTGAGTGCCTGTTTTGCCAGACTGCGAATCCTTTCAGAGCTCCAGGGCTGGTTCCTCGTTGGGGGATAACCACAAGCCAATTAGAAGTTAAATTGTTGAGCACTCTGCATCTAATTGAAGTCTCTCCCTTCTGCCCACTATTTTTAGTGCTTGGCCCGAGCTGCAGCTCCACATAGGGTATAATCATGTTTATTTAAGAGCCATGTGTACCTCAGTGAGAAAAATAAAATACAGCAGGAAGAGCTGGTTTTTTTACCAAATATACATGGGTGGGTGGTAGAGGTCAGGTCTAGACTGCTCTGTGTCTCTTGCTGTCCCCCTCTCCCATCAGGACACATCCTTTTCACCCCAAAACCATGCCTGAAATGTGTTCATTCAACTTGAAATGCATTTCCCCTGCTCTTTTATTGTCATTTCTTGTCTGATATTTTCTTCATCCTCTGCTATGTACAGAGCAGTGACGAGAGGTTCTGGTTGTGCTGGAGCAAATAAAGAGGTGACAGAAAATAAAAAAAATGGAGAAGGTGCTGTGAGTCAGCCCTGAGCAACCTCCCCCCTTCCCTGGCAGTCTCAGGGGGGAAGGTGGCTGGGAATGATCCCAGGAATTTAAGTTCCAGGGGCAACAACAAAGTCATCAGGTTGGAGTTTCTGGGAGGCTTCCAGCAAAGAGAAAGAGAGAAAATGGTTATTTGTCAGGAGTTTTCAATGTCTGGGCTCTAATGACCGGTGGGACTGGGATGAGACAGCCTCAGAATCCTGAAAGTGAAGAAGTTTTTGTCTATGCTTGGTGGACCAAGAAGGGTGGAAGGAAAAAGAAGAACAAGGAAGAAAATTCCATCAAAAATAGAAGAAAAGGACTTTTCCAACTTCTTTTCAAGTGATCACTGACCTGTTCAGCATGGAGGAGACTGAGGGGAGATCTCTTTGGGGTCTTCAGCATCCTCCCATGGGCAGCTCCCACCTCTGCTCTGGGACAGGGACAGGACCTGGGAATGGCTGGAGCTGTGCCAGGGGGGTTTAGGGTGGGTATCAGGGAAAGGTTCTTCCCCCAGAGGGTGCTGGCACTGCCCAGGCTCCCCAGGGAATGGGCACAGCCCCGAGGCTGCCAGAGCTCCAGGAGCCTTTGGACAGAGCTCCAGGGATGGACAGGGTGGGGTTGTTGGGGGTCTGTGGGGTGGATGATCCCTATGGGTCCCTTCCATGGTTCTGTGACCATACAAGGGCCAAGAGAGGCCATGGGGACAGAGCAGGGAACGCCACAATCCCATGGATGCATGCTGGGCTCCAGAGCGGAGAGGAGCAGATTCCAAAGGTGAAGCTCAGGCTGAAGGATGAGGGAGGGAGGGAGAGCCCAAGAGCCCCGAGGTTGCAACAGAAGCTCTGGCTCTGACTAAACCCCACGGCAGCCATCCTAATAAAGATAAGGAGGGAGATAAGGGGGCCAACTTGTGCCTTAAAAAGCTCTGTCTGTACCAACCCTGCTCCCAGTGACCTCATCACCTTCTTTCCCTCAAACACCCCAAGGAAGTAAACAAAAACAAAGGCCCAGCAGGATCCCGTGCTCCCCATGTTCTTGGCAAAATCTGATTTTTCTTATTCATCTCTGTTTTATCTAAACCTGGGGAACAGCTTACGTGCACACCAAGTCACGCTGGAGAGAAAACTGCAGGATTTTTATTTTTCTTCAGGAATTTTGCTTATATTCCAGTTTCTCATCCCAGAAGGGATTTGAGTTTGTGTCAGTGAGAAGCCATACATTTTATTTTAGAAGTTCCTACATTGATTTATTCCACTTCAGCAGCCTTGCAAAACATAAAGTCAGTACTAAACCAAACCCAGAGCCCTTCCTAAAATACAGACCCGGAAAAATCCACCTCAGACCTTCTCCTGAATGGAGAAACACACGGTCCTTACCTTGTTTCACAGGATTACATGTGAAGTGCCTAGTGTTAATTTGAAAGTGATTAAAACTGTATTGGCAAGGAGGAAATTAAAACTGAAATAACTGCAAAAATGATGGTCTGAGGCTCAGCAGGATTTAAGGGATAAACTAAAAAATTGAGGTTGAGTTACCCAAACACTCCTGGAAAATACATTTATCTTTTCCAAGCTGCTCTGGGCTGCAGTATTCCCATTTTAATGAGAGTGAAGATTCTGAATGAGGCTGGAAAAGGTGCTCAGGTCTAAGGGTTGATGGCAACACTGAAAAATCTGTCTTTGAAAGGCTCTTGCTTTACTAATTTTTTATTTCACTACATCCACAACTTAAAGAGAGTGGCAGACCTAAGGAAGGATCGAGATGCCCAGGTAAGAAGGGCCTGGTTTGCTCAGCCATCTCTGACACAAGAAGTGGAAATTCACCATCAGGAGCACGATCCCATCTCCAGGAGGTACCAAAACCCTCCTGGAAGCCGGGGGACGCTGGAGCTGCCCAGCCAGGCTGGCACCACCTCAGCACCCCCAGGCCACGTCAGCAGCGCTCTGTGCTCCATCAGGAGCTTCACGGGGCAGAACTTGGCCTTTTCCCAAGGCCAGGAAGTTCAGCAGTGCAGAGACGTGATCTGTAGGCAGCAAAAATGGGAAAAAAATTCCAGCCAGCACCCGGGGTTGCTCAACAGCACAAAATCCAGCGTTTGGGGGGGTCACCACTCCCTTGCTGCCACTTGGGTCACAAACAGCCACCTCCAAGGTAGCACCCAGCTGCATATTCCACAGCTTTTAAGGAGCAGTGAAGCCTGGGAGAACATCAGCAGAGGGAACTGATATTCTCCAGTGCAGCTCAGTGCTCTTGGGGCGTTTTAAAGTAAGGCTGTGGTGCCATGAGGGCTCATAAACCCAACAGGGTAGAAAGAAATCCATGGAGGTGTCAGTAGGATAATAGGAACCGTACTAGAATTCCTTCCCTGGATCCCTGGACGTGCCCAAGGCCAGGCTGGACAGGGTTTGGAGCAGCCTGGGACAGTGGAAGGTGTCCCTGCCCATGGCAGGGGTGGCACTGGATGGGCTTCAAGGTCCCTTCCAACCCAAAGCATTCCATGATGGTTTCTTGCTCCCAGTTGTGAAAAAAAACCCCAAAAACCAAACCCAGAACAACCTTGATGAATTTTTAAGGGGATGCAAACAGGTCAGCCTGAAGCCTCTTTTCCTAATGCAATGCTTTGACCAACAATTAAATGTTTTTTTTCTTAAGAACATTATCTCTAAACCAAAATTAGTATAAGAGAAAATTTAAAATGCATGGGAAATGAACTGAAAGAAAGGCATTTCCCTCCCTGTTGATCACTCTGATTTTGGTTTCAAAATAAAACCAGGGAACTGCTGAATGGGTTTTTCCAGGAACCCATCCCAGCTTTCAGTCATGTGGAACTGGTGCTGTCCCCACCTCCTGAGTTCCTGGGACAGCAGAAAATCCTACAGCAGGGGTTAAAATACAGCAGTAATTTGGGTACAAAGGCTTCCCCTCGGCATTCCTGGTGGCTCAGACAGGCCAGCTCCTGCCAGTGAGCACTGCCAGCCTTCTGATGGAATTACTATTTGCTTGGGCAAAGGATCCAGCTCTGGAATGGCATTACCTGGGAGGAGAGGAGATCACTGGCACAGGGACAGGTTTCATGGTGTCCCAAGTCCCCATCTGCCTCACCAAGGAGGAGCTGGAAGAAAACACACGAGAGGACAAAATAATTCAGTATTGCCCAGAATAGTGCCTTGCCTTGACAGGGGGAAATCATCTTGCACAGATAAACCTCCTCTAAAATCCCCATAAATGCTCAGGGACAATGCTGGGGTTGAGCAGGAGCCTTGAGGGAATGGAAGTGTTGGTCCCACCAAGGCTCAGGGCAGAGAGCTTGGGCTCAGCCAGGATTATCAAAACCAGGGTGGAAAAGACTTCCAGAATCATGGAGTCCCAGCTGTGCCCCACGCCCACCTTGTCCCCAGCCCAGAGCACTGAGTGCCACCTCCAGCCCTTCCTGGGACACCTGCAGGGATGGGCACTCCACCAGATCCCTTCCAAGGGCTGACCACCCTTTCCAGGATGCACAAAAGTAGGGTACAACCCAAAACTGTGACAGGTTTAAAACTGAAAAGTCGTTTTCTGCAGAAAGGATCTGTGGTTTAAGCTGACATCTCGAAGTCCATGAGCTCAAGTGCTCCCTATGGATGGGAGTGGAGCAAAGCCCTGGAAGGAAACAGCTCCAGGCTCTTCCCTCCTCTCTGAGCATCCCCTGGGCTGTGGTGTGCAGGGCTCCAAATAGGGGCAAGATCTGGGCTCGCCACTGCCGTGGCCATCACTCATCCTGCCCGGGCTGGGCTGCAGCCAGCAGGAGCTGCATTCCTGCCACGCTCATTTATGGGCAGGCAGCGCTGCTGGCACGGCCCCAAACCACTGATGGGGGAGGATGGGCAGCCCGGGGCCACCCCACACCTGCAGGGACCTGCTCACACAGCTTGGGGCCACCCCAAACCAGCAAGGACCTGCTCACACAGCTTGGGGTGCCCCAAATCACCAGGCACCTCCTCTCACACTCCTGGGGGCCACCCCAAAGAAACAGGGACCTGCTCACACACCTTGGGGTGCCCCAAATCCCCGGGGACATCCTCACACACTTTGGGGACACCCCAAACCTGCAGGAGCTGTTCCCACACCTTGGGGCCACCCCAAAAGTACCAGGGACATCCTGACACACCTTGGGGTGCCCCAAACCTGCAGAGACCTCCTCACACATCCCAAATCTGCAGAAAACTGCTCACGCACCTCGGGGCCACCCCAGACTTTGAAACCATCACCATTTAATGGAGAGCTGCTAAAATAAATTGAATTAAAATCATTATGGTCTGGGTTTATTGTTCTTTGTGCAAATCTAGTTGTTCAGAAAGAGAAGGGTGAGGTCTGAGACTTCCAAGATTGTCCAACTTCTTCCCAAATGGGGAAAGTTGGCATTTTCAAAGGCCACCTGGGCTGGTGGTGAAGCTACAACCCACCCTCCCACCCCAAATAAATTAACAGAAACTAGAGAATTAAAGTAAGATCAATGCTGTATAGAAATACTTTCATTTGTGACTTTCAGGATTAATTAAAACAAGAAAAACAGAGAAAGGGAACCAATGTTGGAATGTGCCCTTCAACATTTTACCCTTCTGTTAATGCCATAAAAATCCATACCTTTGGATGGAGAAACCTAAAAAATCATCTAATTCTTTACTGATTGATGGTGGCATTGGTGTATTTTAAACCCAATCCCATAAACCCTAGAAATATTAAGCCAGGCACAACAAAATATTTCAGATATTTCAATTTTTGAATTTTATTTTATCAGATATTTTTATCACCCAAAGACAAGAGTGGCTTGAGAACCTGTCCTGCCACAGGAAGATCACAGACTGATCACCTCATCCCAACCCTCACCATGGGCAGGGACACGTCCCACCAGAAAAACCCCTTATTCCTCTCAAAACCAGCATCTTCAACCAATGACGTGTTTCAGAGGAGGGTTTGGTTTAAAATTATAAAGAAATAAATAAGGACCATCACTTCCCTGTGGATCTGACAGCAGCCCTGGATCACCTTCTCGACAAGGCCTTAACAAGCCAGCATCCAAGAAAAACTAAATTAATAATTAAATAAACCCTCCCCCAACTCCAGACTCTTCCAGAATGATCCTTCCCAGTGCCCATAATCAGCATTTAGAGATTTCCTAGCCAATAATTGCCCCAAATTTCTGTCTTCCATGAATTCCCCTTGTCCCCAGGTGACTCCAGTCGGGAGATTTATTTGTGGCCCAACCTGGAGAGCTCTGGGTTTGTTCTGAGCTGGACTCTCCAGTTCCTCCTTGCCTTGGGAAGAACAAAAATAAACCCTCAGTCATGTCCTGAGCATTGTTTACACCCTTCCAGACCTCTCCTGCCCTCCCTTTGGCACCTGGGAGCTGCCAAATTTTCCTGGGAACATGCTCCCACCTCCTCACCCTGCATTTTCCATAGTTCTGTGCTTCTGGAGTTGCAATATTTTCTGATTTGTCTCCCGGGATTTTGATTGGATCGGATGCTCTTAGAGGTTTTTCCAACACTAATGACTCCGTGGTTATTTTTTTTCCCCCGGATTATTCTGTCCTGACCCTGTGTGTCACCTATGGATTTAATATTAAAAAGTAAAAGGGAAGGTGATTAAAGCTGCAGGGCCCAAACGCCATCCTTGGAGGACACATCATTCCCTCCTTCCACTACGGCAACAACCCTTTGTTCCCATGGCTTCCTCCCAGTTATGTTAAAAAAAAAAAGAGGAGAAAACTTCTGGGGTTTTGCAGCAGCTTCACCCCTTGGCTGTGCCCACTTCCTTTTGGGAGCCTCAAACCCCTCCTGGACTGGCACAGCGCCACTTCCTCATGGAAAACCCACCCCACAACATCCATCCATCCATCCATCCATCCATCCATCCATCCATCCATCCATCCCCCTACAAGCGCTTCCCTTCCCTCATCCCACACCTGGGATTTTGGGGGAAAACCCCGCCGGAGCTTAAGGCGCCCTTATCAGCCAAGCCGAGCCTTTCATCAGGCCGTGCCCATTTAAATGCTGATGGTCTTAATTCTCCCTAAAATCACCTGCTAATGGGTCCCCTCCCTCCGCCGGGGCTGGATTAGAAGCGGTGCCCACAAGTGCCCTCCTTAAGCATCCCGGTTATCCTCACCCCCCTCTTAAGGTGTTAATTAGGGACACAAGTCAGGGAAACAAAGCTACTTGAGGAGGGGGGAGAAGGAAAAAAGGGAATAAACATCCTTTTGGATTAGCAGGGATGCGTTTGAAGGCGCGCAGGGCATGGGGAACCCACACCTTCCACCTGGACCACCTGGATGCTCCGCTCCCCCTCCCGAGGCAGATCAAGGTTTGCTCGGCCGAGCCCGCAAACTCGGGAAAAGTTTTGAAAAGCTCGGGACAAAGAGCAGCTCCAGCAGGTGGGTGAACTCCCCGCCCCACCCCCAGAAAAAGGCGGCCCCAAATAAACGGGAAAACAAACCCCAAAACCACCCCAAAGCTTCGCGTGTTGCGTTACAGCCACAGAGGTTTCCACCTGCTCTCTCTGTTTCATCTTCCCGAGCCGAAAGGGGCAGGATTCTGCTCTGTGCCGGGAGAGGTGAGGATAAAAACAGGGATTTTTTTTTTCCCTTTTAATGCCTGTGGGTAGATTTAAGGGATTTTGTAACCCTTTCTTGCGCTGTGTGAGGTTTTGTTCCTCACACGAGCGGTTTTAGGGGCATTTAGTTTTAAACGGGGTGGAAGAGAGGAGGGTGTGAGCATCGGCTGTAAACGATGATTAAAAAATAAAAAGAGAGTTTCTGTGCAACAGCTCGGGGTGGAAGTGGTTTCTGAAAGAACTTAGAAAATGAGAAGAAAATAGGGTTTGCTTCCCTGAGATCTCAAAACCTGTGCTGTGTCCCATCCTGCCTCCTTGGGAGTGTGATTCCTTTATGCCACCACTGTCCCCGAGCACAGCAGAGAGCGGCTTTCTGATGGTCCACCTGCTCGGAATCCACATCCACAGCACAGGAAAATCAGTTCAGGAAAGCCAGGGAGGGAGTCGATTTTCCCTTCAAACCATCCATGTTTATCCAGCTGCTGGAATCCCAAAGATGGGGAGTCTGGGACGGTGCCTTGGCATTTTTAGCTGAGAGGTGCAGAGGAAGAGCCCAGAAAGGGCTGAAAGACCCCCAGAGCCGCTTCTAGCACCTAAAGGGGCTCCAGAAAAGCTGGAGAGGGACTTGGGAGTGACAGCCCAAGTGGAATGGCTTCAAGCTGGAAGGACTGGATGGGATATTGGGAAGGAATTGTTCCCTGGCAGGGTGGGCAGGCCCTGGCACAGGGTGCCCAGAGAAGCTGTGGCTGCCCCTGGATCCCTGGAAGTGCCCAAGGCCAGGCTGGACTTTGGGGCTTGGAGCAGCCTGGGATAGTGGAAGGTGTCCCTTTCCAGCAGAAGCTGTTGTGGGAGGCTGCTTTACAGATTTCTATGGTTATAAATATGAATATTGAACTTCACAAAGCTTTGTTGAAGCTCTTCCAGCCCTAAAAGCAGGAGCAGCGAGTACACCAGAGGTGCCAAAGCTCTTCATCCACCAAAACCTGCTTCTTCTCTTGCTTAGGAAAAAGGGAGTATTCCTGACTTTTTGGAGGGAAAATTTCCCTTAGAGAGGAGGGGAATGGTGGGGAAGTGCATCCTGAGATGCCTTTCCCAGCTGGGGTCACTGGTTTGTGAGTCAGGAGCTGAGGGCTGGGGTTTCTCCCTGTCTTCCCTCTGGATCAGAGCAGGGGATCCAGACTGGACACACCAACCAGTCCAGACTTAGAGGCTCCACACATTCCATTTTTTCCCCAAGTTTTATATTTTCTACCTCCCACAAGCCTTTTGTTGTTGTTGTTGTTGTTGTTGGGTTGGTTTGGGGCTTGCAAGGAATGAGCTCAGGCGTTCCTGACAAGGAGATTCTGTCACTGTGGGAAGGAGCCAGGAGGGACCGTGGTGGTGCCACCTGCTCATTCCTCAAGGAACGCCACTGCCTCCCACCCACCCTCCCCTGGGAATAAACATCCTTTTGGATAAACATCCCCTGGGAATAGGGGGACACCAGCAGCCTTTGCTTCCGCCTCCCTGTGACCACATTTCCAGGGCTCAGGGGCTGCTTCTCCCCATTCCTGAGCTGCCAGAGGGGGGTTTTGACTTCCCCGGATGGTGCAGACCTCAAGTGGGTCCAGGATTTGGGGACAGAACAGTGCTCAGGGCCAAGGGAAGGCTGAGAATCCCTCCCTTCTAGAACAGCTTTTGTTTAATCTTAACAGACACAGGATCATATTCTCATGGATTTTTTCCCTAAGGGATGTTACTAAATCCAATTTCTTGCATTTACTAAATGCAGCTTCTTGGATTTACCTAAAGAACAAACCCTGAAAGTCCAAAAGGAGCAGAAATGGGCAGAGATCCTGACTGCAGGTACAGTGAGGGGGGAGAGGAGGGAATAAAACCCATCACAACCATTTTTTGGGTGGAATCTATCCATGAAATTAGTTATTCTGGAGATGTCTGTGGTAGCATCCATCCTGCTGGGCACAGACCACGGGTGCTGACCTGAGCTCCTCTTGCCTCAGAATGGCTGCTAAAAATGCTCTTTTTGCCTCCTCCAGGCTGGGAAAGTGAAGAATGTCAAGGCACGAGAAGCATTTTTGGTTAATGCAAGGACAGGTGTGGAGATGGCCAACCTGAACAAAACAAAAGAGGGTGGAGGACAAAGATGTACCAAAGAGGACAAGAAATGCTATTTAATGCCCCACAAGGGTGTTTTTCCCTGCCCACAGAGGTGTCAAAGCTGTGCTGGTCCCTCTCACTCTCAGGAGAAAAAGCCCTGACCCTAATGACAGTGGTTTAAATGTCACAGGCATAAAATATTACACTGTTCATGACAGATCTGAACCCATCTGAACAGTTCCTGATGCTTTTCTTAGCCAGGTCCCTTCCGTTTTTCATAGTCAGGTCCCTTCATTGTCCCAGTGGCATTGACTCTTGGTGGGCATAACATTATTTTGATAATAAAATAATTCTATTATTATGTATGTTGTGCAATTTTTTTTTTCAAGTATGGCTTTTAAAAGAAGTTTAAACCGTTGGGGTGGTTTTTTTTTTGTTTGTTTGTTAGTTTGTGGGGTTTTTTTGTTTGTTTTGTTTGTGATTTTTTTTTTTTTAATTTTCACAGCCTGGAACGATGATTCAAGCACTAAACTCCAGCCTCTGAGTCAGGAACTCTTTCAGGGGCTGCTTCAACCCCCAGCTCGTGCTGTCACCCCAGTAAAAGCTGCTCCAGAGAGACTCAAAGGGTGGGTTTAGGTGGTTTAAGGACCATCAGTGTTTTACCCTCCAGTCTGGGGGAGGTCTGGCTGCTCCCAGCCAGCTCCAAAGCTGGAAGGAAGCTGGGAATGATCCTGCGAGCGTTTGCCTCTCCCTGGGGCTGCTCTCCCTCCTTTACATTTGCTGTGCCCGTGGCCGTGGTTCAGCACCAGCCGGCACTGCCAGAGCTGCAGTGGGGCCGCGATTCCACAGCCCCGTGTTCTCCAGGGAATTCAATGCCCTAAAGAGGCAGCAGCAGCCCCAAAGGCAGCGCACACCCACGAGCAGGCAGCATTTAGGGGATGCTCCCCTGCACGGTGCCCTGGGAGCCCCCCAGGGATGTGCTGGGTGTGGGCTGGGGTGCAAAGCGCTTTTGGGGTGTACAGGGAAGGCTCCGCCGTGATTTTGCACCCCAAACCCCTTCCCCAGGTTGCAGGGATGCACCTGCTGCCCACTCACAACCACCCGAAGGAGGGGGGCGGCTAAAGGGGAGGGGAAAATTGTGCGCTCGCAGCTTTCCCTCCCTCCCTCCGAGCCATCCCAAAAGGCACAGGAACAAGCCGCAAAGTGAAGGGAAAAATAAAATCTTTATTGTGCACGGAGCAAGGAGTGAGGGGTCGAGATCGGCAGCACCCGCGGTTGGTCCCGCACAGCCCCTCCGGTGATCCCTCACTTCCTCCTCCCTCCCAAAACCAGGGAGAGGGATTCTGCTGCCCGGTGCCCTTCCCAGAGCCCCAGCCGCGCTCCCTCTCCTCGGTTTGGCGGCCGGAGGGCACCAGCGGCGACCGCGGAATTCCTAAAAAGCAGCCGGATAAACCCAGCAGCCTCTCCCGTGGGGTGCTGGGGATGAGCCCCCCGCCCCTGTCTCTCTTCCCCGAGCACATCCTCGCTCTCGCGGGGCGGGGTGAATGGAAAGAGATTTATTCGCTCGCACGCAGACGGTGGCATCCCTTCGAGCCAGAATGAAAAACCCAGTGTGTACAAAGTCACAGTCACGGCTTGAAGAGCGCCAGGCAGCACCACTCAGAGAAACACCAAAGAACTCGCGAAAAGTCATTAAAAAAAAAAAAAAAACCAAACCAAAACAAAAAAAACGTTCAAAGTCCCGGCGTTATGTACAGCTAAGTGCCAGCTCGAGTATTCACAACACAGTAACGTACTGCAAGAAGTCGCTTCGGAGAAGTTCCCTTGAGAAACAACCTTCGCTCCGGCGGGGCCGGAGTCTGTCGCGTCCATGTGTCCGTCCGTCCGTCCGTCCGTGTGTCGCTCAGTGCCGCTGGCACGTGTGCAGGCGGGACGCGTCGGCGGGGCCGTGCTCTCTCTGCAGGCGACACGCCAGCCCCTCGGCACATTGGCAGCGCTGGAAAATCTCCAGGCCGTGCGCGCCTTTCCGCCGGTGCCGGGTGCACACCTGGCCCTCCCGCAGCACCGGCTTGCAGATCTTGGACCAGAAGTGGCGGGCGCAGCACANGGGTCGGTGGGGCTGGGGGGGGCATCGCGGAGGGAAAGGGAAGCAGCCAGGAGCGACCCCATGGGGGCGGTGGGGCAGAAAGGGCAGCCTGGGCACATCCCGTGCGGGACACCGGGACAGAGCGGGCATCCCACTGGGATGATCCCGCTGGAACTGATCCCACGGGGACAGCAGGGAAGGACGGGCACCCCACTGATCCCACAGGGACAGCAGGGAAGGACGGGCACCCCACTGATCCCACGGGCGACAAAGATGCAGGATGGGCATTCCGGGCAGATCTCAGGGGACAGCAGGGAAGGACAGGGCAGGGAGGCAGCCCGGAATGGTACCCAGGGGACAGCAGGGAAGGATGGCAGCTTAAGGAGGGACAGAGCGGTGACAGCAGCCGGGACTTCTCACCTTTGGCAGTGGGGAGCCAGGCGGGAGCGGGCGTCCGTCGGGGCAGCGCCTCAGTGCCCGTCTCCTCCAGCTCGGCCGCTCCGTGGGGCGGCTCCAGGGGCGTGCAGAGACCTGCGGGGGCAGCGGGGCGGCCGTCAAGCACGCGTGGGAGGGACCCCCGAGCCCTCCCGCGATGCCCAGCCCCAGGTGTCCCCCGGGCTCACCGTTGCTGCAGGTCATGCCGGGGCAGCACATGGCATCGCGCAGGCAGCGCTTGCGGCGCCGCCGGCAGCCCAGGCACAGCGGGGCCCCCCCGCCGCGGACCGCACCCCCGCAGAACTCCTCGGGGCCGCAGTCCTCGTCCTCGGCGCACGGGAAAGGCTGCGGGGCACACAGGAGGCGCGGGGATCAGCGGCTGCCATCCCCGAGTGTCCCCTCGCTCCATCCCCGCTGTGTTCCCTCTCCGANGCTCAGTGCCGCTGGCACGTGTGCAGGCGGGACGCGTCGGCGGGGCCGTGCTCTCTCTGCAGGCGACACGCCAGCCCCTCGGCACATTGGCAGCGCTGGAAAATCTCCAGGCCGTGCGCGCCTTTCCGCCGGTGCCGGGTGCACACCTGGCCCTCCCGCAGCACCGGCTTGCAGATCTTGGACCAGAAGTGGCGGGCGCAGCACAGCCCGGCCGCGCAGTCCGACGAGCGCAGGCAGAAGTCGCCCTCCTCTCCTGCGTGGGGACAGCGGGGGATGCTCAGCCGGGCGGCGGGGACGCTGCGAGGGCATCGCTGTGGGGATGATGGNTCTCCCGTGTGTCCCACCCCCGTCCCCGGTGTCCCCTCCATCCCCGAGGTGTCCCCCACTCCATCCGGTGTGTCTGTGTCCCCATCACCCGATGCGTCCCTCTCCTCCGTCGCCGGTGTCCCCCTCTCCATCCCCGGTGTCCCCTCCATCCCCTGGGCAGCCCCTCCATCCATGTGCGCTGTTTCCCCCCTCTTCTATCCCTTCCATCCCCTCCATCGCTCCTGTCCCCTACTCCATCTCCCGGTATGTGTCTCTTCAGCCCCGACGTCCCACCCTTCATCCCAAATGTGTCCTTCAACTCCATCCCCGATGAGTCCCCCTCCATTCCCGGTGTGTGTCCCACTCCATCCCTGCTGTGTGTCCCCATCTCCATCCCCGGTGTGTCCCCGTCCATCCCAGGTGTGTGTCCCACTCCATCCCGATGTGTCCCACTCCATCCCCGGTGTGTGTCCCACTCCATCCCTGCTGTGTGTCCCC
>VWZP01001109.1:97633-131677 GCA_013396995.1 Dicaeum eximium
CCATCGCGCCCCACTCCCCCTGCCCGGTCCGGTAATTAACTCTCGTTAATTAACCCCCGTTAATTAACCCGGCTTTTCCCGGCGGCGGCCCCATGCTCCCGTTTATTTCTTTTCTCAGTTTGGTTCAAATGAGAATACGAAGAGCCCCCCAAATCCCCCGGGTGAGGGAATCCGGACGCCGCAATTCCTGCAATTAACGCCCCCCCATCTCCCGGTATCGCTGTCCCGGTACCCACTATCGGCTGTTCCAGCCCCGAATGGCTCAAGCCAGGCTAATAATTGCCTGGGAAGGTTTCGGGAGCACGGTGGGCAGGTGCCGTCAGCAGCGGCTGAGTCACGGCCGGGCGACATCCCCGGCACAGCCCGGCCACCCCTCCTGCCTTCCCTATTTTTAGCCTGGAATAACGAGCGCCACGCCTCGCCCCGAAATCTCGGTGTTCCCCTGGCAGTTTCAGGTGAGGGCCACGTCACCCTGGGGTTTTTATTGCATTTTTAACTTCGACCTGTGATTGCTGCGTCCCGCAAAACGATTGCTGACGATTCCCAGCTCCTCCTTGGGCTGTTACCACATTCATTTCCCTCCTGAGAGGATGTTTCATTTCTCCTTTCCCCCAGCTTTTGCTCACCTCTGTGTCATCATCCAATCTTGGAATGATTTTGAGTTGGAAGGGCCTTAAAGCCCATCCAGTGCCACCCCTGCCATGGCAGGGACACCTTCCACTGTCCCAGAGTGTTCCAAGCCCCATCCAGCTGGGCCTTGGACATTTCCAGGGATCCAGGGGTAGCTACAGCTTCTCTGGGCAACCAGTTCAGGGAGCAGAACCCCACATTTCACCACCATCCAGAAGATCTCTCCCAAACTCGGCTCCTGCTCTGGAAGAAACCCACTGACAGCCGTTCAAAAGTAATTATTTTTATTTCAACTCTATAAAGTATACAACAGGCACTCGGCAATTACAGCTGCAGGGGGAGTACAGAGCGAAACAAAAGCCATGGAAGTTTATGAAAAAAAAACCAAAAAAACTAAAATTTCCTCAGTCAACATCCAAAGAGTGCAAGCGGCCGATGGCCGGAGCGTGACCGACATCTGCCCGACAAACAAAACCTCTGCCATGGAAGGAGAGAAAATCAGAGTATAAAACAAAGGGCTGGGGTAAAACCAGCGCAAATCGGGACTCGGGGGGAGAGGCAACTCCAAATGGGAATTTCCCCTTTTTCTGAGGAAGCCCAAAAAGAGCCCAAGTCTCGGTGTCAGGGCCTGGGAGCCACGGAGGAGCTTCCAGGGCTCATCCCCGGGGGATGCAGGGAATGGGGCAGGGAAAAGCACAGATCCTGTTTGGTTGGGTGGTGCAAATGAGCCTCATCTTTGCACCGGGGTTTTCGGTCAGGAAAACGCCGGCGGGGCGGATTTTTCCCAGGTGGGAGATTCCCAAGGGGCTGTGTGGGACAGCACGGATGGGTGGGATCTGCAGAGCTTAGCAAAACAGGAATACCTGTCTACGGACTGCTAGGATGTCAGAGATTAATTTGACCTGCACATCACATTTATACATTTCACAGAAATGACTCTGTATCTCATTAACAGATACACAGCTCTGGTACATTGAACAGAAATCAGAGAACGACGTCATCATTTCTGTAATTCATCAAGATCAGATAATAAAGGCTTAGAAATCGGTAGCAGAAAGAACTGTAAAACGCAGCAAGCTAAGAAAGGACGACAGTTTGAGGTGTGTTTGTCTTTGTCATGCAGCATAACACCAAATTTGTCTTTTTTTTTTAGTAAGATGCCATGGATTTAAGGCACTTGCAACAATGCCAGATAGCCAGTGACGTTCTAGAACTATGGGACAGGTGGGTGAACAGGACAGCTGACAGAAAGTTTAATCATACTGACAAATATGACATTAATTCAAGTCTACCTCGACCTAAAAACATTACATTACAAATAAGGAAATGAAGGAATAATGCCATGGAACTGGAAAAGAACAGAAAGTTCTGTGTGACCCACAAAACATCGACACAAAAATACCTATTTACAGAAATATCTGCTCATGGTCCTGTTGTTGAAGAGGAGTTTGCTGTGGGCAGTGCAGCTCCAGGAGAAGCCACAACACCAATCAAAGCCCCCTCTGGAAACACGGGAGCTGATTCCCCCTTCCCTAAAAACGCCGTCATCCCATAGATCAGGAAAGGAGACAAAGAAATAAGGACAGGAGGTGGAAACACAGAGGCAATCCCTTGTTGTGGATATATAGAGATATATATAAAGCAACTTAAATATATTATTATAACTGAAGGCTTATCATATACATATGCAAAGTGTTAATGCTCAGGAGAGGCCATGGAAGTCGAGTGAGGTGTTTGATATCAAAATAAACTCAGATTCAGCACAGTGCATGCTGCAGGTGTCGATTCCCATGCCTGGCACAAGGGAAAAAGGGGCAGGAAAAAGAAACCCAACTGCTCAGCCCATTCTAGACCCCCCTTCCTGTCACGTTTTCAGGTTGATCCCCAAATCCTTGTGGTGCTTTGTCCTCCTCACCTGCCAATTGCGTCAGGTGTCACCATCCTGGGACAAACTCCTACAGAAAGCTGTCCCCATGGAGTGAAAATCCAGGGGGATGTGAGGGAAGCATTTGGCTGTTAGGCCTGTCTAAGATGCCTGGTGAATGTTTTAGCCCTCGTGCTCAGCCTTGGCTCTCAGTGCTGTCCATCCCTTGGAGAAAGGTGGAAAAGCCAGCAGGTGCTGCCTTTTCCCTGGGGTTTTGAAGGCAAAAGAAGTTTTAATGGTTAAAGAACAGCAGAAGTGACAGTGAGAGGTGTGGCCTCACCCTTTGGAAAACATAGGGAATTCCAGAGCCACAGACTGGTTTCAAAGGTGTCACATGACCCAGCTCACGTTAAACAGCAGACACAGCCCACGCTGTCAAAATACCCTTTTGATTACATCCTTTAATGAAAAACATGCAAAAGAGTTGGGACTCAGCATCAGGGAACGAATTTTTTACTGCTCAAACAGACATTTTCCATGTAATATGTGGGAAAAGTCCTTGTCAGCAAGACTTGATCTTTCCACGGTCAGCTCTTGGCAGCTGAGATTAAAGGAAGGCAGCACCTGCTCACCCATGGCAAGGGCTGAAATGAGAGGACCTTTAAGGTCCTTTCCAACCCAAACCATTCCATCATCCCGTGATTCTGTGATTTTTTGGGGCAAGGTCTCTCAGAGAGACCAAAAGCTGATGTTTCCTGTTGGATAATGGGGTAAACTTTCAGTCCTGTGTATATGCAACAAATGGGCCCCCAGGACAGGATCTCTCTGCTGCATCCTATAAACCAGAGGAGGGAATTCAAAGGAAAAGCAGCAGAAGTGAGGGAAAAGCACATCCTGATAATACTTTTTTCCCCAGATCTTTTTTCCATATGGATTTGGCCATCCCTGTGTTAAACACAATCATGTGGACCTGGCATGCTGGAGACTTCACAGGGTTCTTCCCATATCCTTTTCCCAATGAATTCCACTGATCTTCCTGTGGAGCTCCTTAGCCTGGAGAGGCATCAGGATTACTGGCAATGTTCCATCAGAGCCAGCAGACTGGCCCAGGATTTCTATTTCAATGAGATCCTTTAAACATGGAAGAGATGCAGACATGGAGACATGGAACCACCAAAAGGGAGAATGGAGCCTCTGCTACATATTCCCGACAGGATGGGTCAGGGACAGGTTTCTTCCCAGGTGAGGGATGGATGTAGCACCTTGAAAGGACATCACAGGTCTCATGTTTTTCCCTTTTGGCCTAAAAAGGTCCAAGTTATCCTTAATTTTATACCTAATCAGACTGGTGGGCTGCTGTTGCTTTGTGACTGGAGCGCTGTGAAATGGATCAACAGATGTGAAATGGATCAATGGATGTACAACGGGTTCATTCCATGATTTTCTCTTTCCATGCATGTATTGGTACCCAGGGAAAGGAGAACTGAAGCCCAAAGGTGGTGCTGCCATGTGAGGGAAGCGACCCAACTCTGCCTTGACAGCATCTGCAGCACTTGTGCTTTTGTTTGACCAGGCTGAGCCAAAATGTTTCCAAAACAAAGAGGAAAGGGAACATTCAGTCTCGTCGGGAATACTGCTAGGGAAGGAAAAGGACACATTCCCCACTGCTCTGACGGGAGGGCACAGCACTCCGTGCTCCTCCTGGGCTCCAGCACTACCCTGGGGAGCTCGGAGGGTGGGAATAGCCCGAATCCTGCTCTGGAGTAGCTGCAGCACTTCAGAAGTTACTACTGATCCTAGGGAAAAAGCAGCTGGAATTAAGTGCCTCTTACTCTACGGATCTCTCACTCTGCTCATCGGGAGTGTGCCAGGATCTCTGTGGTACAGAAGAGGAGCTGTGTGCCGGAGAAAGGCTCTGTGTCAGGACCACCGTGCCCAGGCCAGGTCACGTTCCAACAGAAAACATGGAGAGCACTACTGTCACTAAGCAAGAAGTCCTAATGCCACTGGAGTTACTGGAGCAGCATCAATCAAGGCATCATGGTGACCCCGAGCACGAATCCTCCCCAGTTCCGGTCTTCCCGTTCCGCTGGCAGCCACGTTCCAGGAAAAGCTGTCCTCAGCAAGGCAGAAGCAGGTAAGAGAAATAACATTAAAAATCTATGTCCCATCCTGAGTTGTCGTCAGGGGGTGGCTCGTCACTGTCCTCTGGGAAGCTGTCAAAGTTGCTTGTGTCCGTGGGAGACGCGACCTGCGAGGGGAAAAGTGACAAAAAGGGGGTGTTCATCCCAGTGCTGACATTCCCTCTTCATCCCACAGCCATGGGCATCCCAGAGAATCCCCAGCAAGCCAGGGAAGGGCTGCATCCACAGCTTTTTTCTGGGGGATTTCCCCCAGCTCCCCTACTCTCCTGAGTTTTCCTACCCATTGCCACAAGGTTATCACAACAGATTTGGAAAAAGCCTCCCCAGAGCCCAGGATTTCCCATCCATGGCTCCAGGATGCTGAGCTGAGCCCTACTGCCTTTAAATTCTCTGACATTGCTCAACCTCAGGATCCTTCCAGAGAAACCCATCTTCCCAGGATGAAGGCCAAGCCCATTTTTTTTTTTGGAATCATGACATTTGAAATCTACCCTGGCTGTAGAATTTATGGGTTTTTTTGCTTTGTGACAGGGAGGGAAACTTTCTTACAGTGAGGATTTGATAAAGTCAAGACAATAAAAAAAAAAAACAATATAAGAGGAAATCAGCAACTCTCCAGCCTGAAACAATGATAGTCTTACTAGAAATTTAATACTTTAAGCTTTATCCAGAGCAGGAAAACACTTGCTGCTGTTTTCAGTCATTTCATTTGGGAAGAGCCTGAGCCAGGGGCCAACTGATAGTCATTACATCCTGGAATTCTGGAATAGTTTGGGTGAGAAGGGACCTAAGGCCCATCCAGTCCCACCCTGCCACACCTCCCACTGTCCCAGGCTGCTCCAAGCCCCAAAGTCCAACCCGGCCTTGGGCACTTCCAGGGATCCAGGGGCACCCACAGCTTCTCTGGACACCCTGTGCCAGGGCCTGCCCACCCTCCCAGGAATATTTTTTCCCAGTATCCAGCCTGGGTTGATCTCAGGGGTTGCCCCAACCCACTTGGCCTTGTTAACCCTCCTAAGATTCCCATTCTATGTTGGATGCTGCTGCAAGCCTTGGGAAAAGACAGGAGTTCCAACTCCAGCTCTACATTTAATGTGCTGCCCAGCTGCATCAGCATTTTCCTGCTGCTGAACACATTTTGGGGGAAATCAGGACTATGGAATACCTGACTCATTTTGGAAAAATAAACCCACCCTACAAAATCTTAGTGGTTTTAATTTCTTTTGGATTATCTGGATCCGTTGACTTTGTTGGAACTCCTCCACCCTTTGCTTGCTCAGCTCATCTTTGGAAGAGTCCTGAGCTTTTAAGGAGAGGTAAAATCACAGATTCCAGCTGTGGTATCAAGGCTCATCAGTGTCCTAGCAGCAGGTTGTAAATTGGGATCTTTCAAAAAATCTCATGGAATAAGAGCTCTTTGATTGCCTCACTGGCAGTGGCACGTAAGAAATGAGAGTTAAAGAGCTGGGAAAAGCCTTTTTTTTTTTTCAAAGAAAAAGGAACTAATCTGTATGTTTGGTCCTCCTGGCCCTTTCCCAGCTAGCAAAGAGAGGTGGTTTGCAGGAAAAATTGATGTCTGCCTGCCACCAGAGCTGTATTTTGGGCCCCTTTTCAGAATGCCAGTTGAGACTTTGCAAAAAAAAACCGTGAGGAAAACGAGCTAGAGCAGGATTGACAGCTCTGGGGTTGACAAAATTCACAGTTCATGGGTTTGGACAGGATCTCTGGAGTAGGTCTGGAGGAGCTGCTACTCCCAAGAGCTCAAGGAAAGGCTGAGCTGGGTTGAACCAGGATTAGGGCCAGCCTGGAGCTGTTCTGGAAGAAGGAAAGATGCTCCCATCTATTCCAGTCAGCCTTGCTATGCTGGGTAAGAGCGCTACTGGAAATGCTCCTACTAAACTAAAAATCCACCAAAACCAGTTAGGAAGACATCCTGGGGTTTTTTTCAGGCTAGATGGACATTCTGCATTCCTAAAGCACGAATTGCAACTGGAAGTGAAGGAGCAAACCTGACTTTATTGCCTGTCTTGAAATGTGGTTCTGCTGATGAATGAATAGGCATTAAAAATAGGCCAAGGCCAGGTTGGACAGGGCTTGGAGCAACCTGGGATAATGGAAGACGTCCCTGCCCACGGAAGGTGATGGAACTGGATGAGCTCAAAGGTCCCTGCCAATCCAAACCCTCCCAGGATCGTAGCTTAAGAGGAAAAAGAAAACCCAATCAAGCCTAGCTTTGATCTCTAAAACATTTCGGAGTTGTTACGGGAGAGATTTGCCAAGTCCTGCTTTCTCCCACTGACTCCAAGAGCTCCCACATCCCACAGGGCAGGAGGGGGGATGGGAACCCCTCTGCTCTTTCCCTAAGCAAACTTTGGGATGGCAGATTCAGCCCCGGAGCGGAGCCTGCCCCTGCTGCAGGAGCTGCAGATGGAGCAATGGGGTGCAATTAAAGCCCCATTAATGGCATTCTCCCGGTGATCCCGAGGGATTAAGCTGGAACAAGGAGGGGAGGCTGCAGGACAGAAGGGGCCGAGGTAATTTCTGTCGGCTAATCCTGTTTGGTTTCCCTTTGCAGCGGGGCTTTGAGGGCAGAGAGCTGACAAAGACATCAAAGGAAGGGCTTTGCTCCAAAGGAAAATGAGCGGAGCTGTCCCTCCGCGCCCGCTCCCGGTTAAACATCAACAGCTTTTCATGTAGGACATGGATGCAGGGCAAAGAGGGGCACAGGCACAAAAGACAACACAGAAGGCAAGGTTAATGTGAAAGGAAAGGAAGATGGCATCCAAATCCCACTTGCCTTTCCAAAGGAAATGAGCATAAAGGAGAAGGGAAGAGGACACAGCTGAGAGAAGGGGTGGAAGTGGCAGCTCTCCACGGAAATGGGAACAGGAGATGCAGAAACAAGTGGAGCAGGTGAGAGAGAGGAAAATGTGCTGGAGTGATCCTGCCTCAATCCCCTGCTACAAAGGGGATTTCTCCACAGCTGTGCCCTCCTCACTCTGCCTTCCCAGGGAAGAGCCTGCCTGGAGAGCAAGCTTAGCTGGGAATGTGCCTAAAGTGACTTTTTCTTATCTCCAGAAGAAATAAAGCACATTGTTCCCACTTAAACCAAAGTACCACTGCCCAAAGCTCACAACATCCCTGAGGAACTGGCCATGGAGGAGAAAACAACGATAGGAAAACTTACACTTGGGATTATGGGAGGTGTCAGTGTCCCTTTCCGTAACCCTTCCCAGTTAAAGCCTTCAAACCATCTGAAGGGAGGGAAGAATCCAACAGTTAGACAGGTGTAGCACAAAAAAAAAACAAAAGAAAATTGCTTAAACAACAGGTTTTATCTCCCACAGACTTTGCCTTCAAATCCCTTTGGAATTTTTCCTGTCATCTTTTCTGGGGACCAAGAAGGAAGAGTGTGCAGCAACGCCGTGGTGACACCACACAAGTGGAAATTGCCAACACTCAGATGGGAACCATTCCTTGCTGGTGTCCTGGAAGCTGCTCCTTCCCTTCCAGAGGGTGGATCCCTCCCACAGGAAACCCATAATGCCCTTTTTTCCCTGTGGAATTGGGTTAACTCCCAACTTCATGCTCAAGGATGTCCCACTTGTGGTTTTCCTCAGTTTTGCTCAAGGTAGATGGATGAGCCCTGAGCCTTCCCACAAAAATATCCATCCAATCCATTCCTGCGGCTTTGGGGATGAGAGAAGAGAAGATCCAGCACAAATGGATGAGAGAAATTGTTCCTGGAATGGTTCCCTCACCTGTTCCTATCCCAATAAACTCCTAAGTCATCATATAACCCCTCCCATGGGACCAAAAGGGAGGATGAATTTACATTATGGATAGGAAGTGGTTTTTAGAAGAAAATTGAGGTGTTTGAAATGGGGGTTTTCTGGGGGTTCACCTTTCTGGGGGTTGGAGCTGATGGCTGCTGGAGAAGACACTTACTTGTGCTTTTGGATATCTTTCACTCCATTTTTCAAGTTCCCTAATCTTTCTGATGGATTGTCCCTGTAAAAGGAAGAACAAATCCTAAATCCCTCTGCCCAACTCATTTCTTTGCAAACAAGGCTTTTTGTTTTATTCTTTAATTCACTTACCTGCATAGTTTTTTAATTAAATTAGCAGCATTTTTGGCAATCTTCTTTGGAAATTCGATCATGTCTATTCCCCTTAATATGATGTTATAGGTCTTCATGGGGTCTGGGCCTGAGAAAGGGGGACTTCAGAGGGCACAGGGAAGGAAAAAAGATTAAGAACTTGTCTTTCATAAAAATTTGTCTTTGAAACAGCATTGAAGCCTGATAAAGTATACCCAGATGAGAAAAGGTAGATGTCAACCAGGAATTCTTTGCTTCCTATGATCCTAATGATTTCTCAAGGAGCTCTGGAATTCAGGGATATTGGCTGTAGGGAAGTACCAAAAAGAAGTTTCCCATGCTAAACCTCTCCTTCCCATGGCAGCTGCATCCCAAGAACCTGAGGCAGGGGGCTCTGAGTAGCATTCCCTGGCTTATCTTTGTGTGCTGGGACCTGATTCCAGTGGGATTAATTGGCTTTCCATGGATGGGGAGGTGTGTGTGTCCAGCCCCGAAGGATGGGCAGATGGAGGGTGTGGATCCTTCCCCAGCTCCTGGGGGTGAGCACTGGGATGAGGTGAGGAAGCTCCAGGAAGCCACCACTGCCAAGAGCAGCAGTGATATCCCAAATTAAATATAAGAAGGGATGGATGATGCCCAATCCATCTCCTCCTTTTGTTGCCTCAGGTTTTAGCTTTTATATTTTTCAGATTCTGTGCTGCTTCAGTGTGTGGGTCTGGGCTTCACCCTAAGGGATGGTGAGCTCTCCTCACAGAGCAGGCAGACAAAACAATTCCTTCTCTAGCTGGGGACCAAGGACAAATGATCCAAATCTCAGGCCCAAGAGCACAAACAACGTGGACTGAAGAGAGAAAAACAAGAAGGATGGGACTTGATAAGCTAAAGCTGGAATTGGACAATGAACTCCAAGATGCAAATGGAGCAGAACTGATCAAAGTGCCAGAGCCCGTGCCCGGTGTCCATTTTGTGCCCATTTTGGTTCATCTTGGGTGCAGCCCTGGCTGGGCTCTTGTGCTGCCCAAGGTGCATCCATGGAGGAAATGCTTTTAATAAATCCCTGCTTTATTCTGTAACTCTGTCCAGCCTCTGCTCTAGGTCAGCCTCTCAAGGCATCATTTTCCAGCAGTGAGGAACCTCCCCAGCTGAGTGCAAACCCTTCCCCTTTTCCCACCATTTCCAGACCATTCAGGGCCAAACTCTTCCTCTTTTCCCATCATGTTCAGCCCACTCAGAACCAAAAAAAGATTATTTGAGTGGAAAAGCCACCGTGGAGTTCCCTGGCCCTGCCCTACCCCTGCCCTGGCCTCATCAGGGTGACAAGAGCAGAAATGTTGGGATGAATTTCGATGCCCATACCTGCCAGTCAGGAGCTCATACATCAGGATTCCCAGGGACCAGTAGTCTGCTGAAATGTCATGACCTTTGTTCAGGATGATCTCGGGGGCTACGTACTCCGGGGTGCCACAAAAAGTCCATGTTTTCTTTCCAAATCCTATTTTCTTTGCAAAGCCAAAATCGACCTGGGGGAAGAGGCAGGAGAGCGTCAGGGCAGGGCATCAGAGGGAATGTCAGCTATGGGCTCTGCTCCTCTTGAAGTGAAGCAAGGCAGAAAGGAGAATTCCTCATGGGAATTTTCTCCTAATTAAAGCACCGAGGGTCGTTCCAGGACCAGAGAACCACAGTGACCTTTTTGCTGGTTTTTCCTTGGGAAAATTCCCATGAGGGAGGCAAACACCAGCACCAAGGGTTTCTTGGGGATTGGAACTTGCTATCATTCACAGCTCAGGCTGATTTATTTTCCTTTTTTTTTCTTTTAAATTTAAATTAACATGGGCATGGAATGGCTTTAAGCTGTGAGAGGGCAGAGCTGGATGGGATATTGGGAAGGAATTGTTCCCTGGCAGGGTGGGCAGGCCCTGGCACAGGGTGCCCAGAGAAGCTGGGGCTGCCTCTGGATCCCTGGAAGTGCCCAAGGCCAGGTTGGACTTTGGGGCTTGGAGCAGCCTGGGACAATGGAAGGTGTCCCTGCCATGGCAGGGGGTGGGATTGGATGGGCTTTAAGGTCCCTTCCCACCCAAACCATTTTGGGATCCTGTGATTTAGGCACCTCCTGGCAAGTTTGGTTTTCTCTCCCACCATAAGGAGTGAAGCAGTACAAATAATCCACTTTGGCTGTTGGGATGTGCTGGGCTCACCAGCCTCCCTGTGGCCCTATAGCTGTGTTCCCACAGCATGGAAAATCAGATTATCCTGGAAAATCAGATTATCCTGGAAAGTGGAGTCCTCTGGGGCTGGTCAGGAACCCACACGGTCGCAGCCCACGGGGAATCTGGGACACTCAGGGACATGCCTGAGGAGCTGGGGGCTGGTGAGGGACCAGCAGAGACCCAGTCCCAGACCCTCCTGGGGTGGGAGCTGGACAGTCCTGCACCTCATCCTCCTGCACCACCCTGCACCTCAGCAGAGCCCCAGCCCCAGGGAAATGCTGCAGAGGGTAAATCCCGATGTAACTCAGGAGGTGACACGTGGAGGCTGCCACGAGGCTGATGATGGGCTGAGTTACTGTCCCCAAAGCGCCCCCAGACCAGGACACAGAGCCCTTGGCCGCCCATGACCCCCAGGGGCCACCAGTCCCTCCTGGACCAGCTCCTTTAAGGGCTCCTCTCCTTCACTGGTGGCTTCCCAAGGCCCACATCCTGCAGCACCTCCCACCAAGGGAACTATTTCATCTCTCCTGCCTCTCTCCATGCTCTCACCAGGCCATTTGGGGTACCCCTAAAAAGCAGGGTGCCTCTCCTGAATTCTGAGACAAAAAGGTCATTTTTTTCCCGAGACAGGCTTTTTCCTGATGCTCTTTTCTCAGCATTCCAGGAGCACGGATCAGAATGCCAAGCCAGAAGCAGCATTGCTCAGCTCAGCCATACCCTGAGCCCTGCTGGAAGTCAGGAAAACATCCTGGTGGTGATGACACCACCTTGCCCTCATCTCCTCTCAGCATCCCCTGATGGACCCTGTGGGGGCACTTTGCTCCTCACCCTCTCTGGCCAAACCTGTGTGGGAGCTGGGGGGATTTTTTTTTTTTGGGCACTCACCAGCTTGGCATAACCTCGGTGATCCAGAATGAGGTTCTCTGGCTTGAGGTCCCTATAAATGATCCCTTTGGAATGCAAGTAGGCAAAGGCTTCCACCACGCACGCCGTGTAAAACCTGGTGGTGGAATCCTCGAATGAACCCCTGTGGGAAGGAGGCAGGGAAAAGGGGATAAAGCCATTAGATGAATCCCTGGGAAGTGGTTTCCTTCCCCATAGAATTAATTTTGCTCTTAAATCTTTTCTCACTGCAGTAAAATCACTTTTGAACACCTGGAAAGTTCCTGTTGCTAAACTCACCTTTATATCTCAATCTAATTAAATTTCCATTTTTGAAGAAGCCTCTTTGCCTCCAATATATGAAACTATTTTAAGGTTTATTCTATAATTTAGAAATAAAGCTTTGATATCCTTGTCTTGTAAGCAAAAAGGTATTTTTTTTTAATAACAACTTTGGGTTTTCAGTGTTAAAACTCCTTTGAGGTGTGCAGATAAGTTCTGTATTAATGTTCCTAACTGAGACAAAAAGCAGAAAAATCACAGCTGCTGAGACTTGAAGAGTTAACGCAAATTCCAAACTGCACCTTTGGATTCTTGTTTCTGAACTTTTCCAAAGAAAACCACATCCCCTTGCCTGCTGGAGGCTGGCTGAGACCAGGAGAGTGTCTAAGCTAGATGGCAGCAGAACCTCAGTTTAAATCCCGGAGAATTAAAGCTAGAATTATCAGGCTCTGACAAAAAAATCAGGAAAAATCCCACCCAGCACCTTCTAACTTTGCTCCAGTTCCCCTTTCAGTGAGAAAAAGGCTGTGGGAAAAGGAAGAACTACAGAAAAAATTGTTCTGGGGAA
Organism: Dicaeum eximium; assembly: GCA_013396995.1. Classification (NCBI taxonomy): domain Eukaryota; kingdom Metazoa; phylum Chordata; class Aves; order Passeriformes; family Dicaeidae; genus Dicaeum; species Dicaeum eximium. The sequence continues at coordinate 110,311 of VWZP01001109.1, forward strand.
TTAAAAGACAATTTAATCTTGGCTTTTTGATCAATCTTTCCAAATTTAATGGAATTCTGTTCCAGTGATGAGGCAATTCCAGAGTTACAATTCCCTGCATCTTTTCCTGCTCCAAGGGCACATCCCACATGCACCCAGCAATCCCAAACACTCCAAGGTCATCCTTCCCAAGGCAGGGATGGGGGGTTTTGGGCATCACATGCTTTCCTCACTAATTTTTTTCCATGTCACTGCTGCATCTTGATGGAGCAGTGCTCCTGGCAGGGTGTGGATTCTGATTCCCACTGGAATCAGCAGCTCTGGTGTAATATGGGATATCTGGGCTAACAGACTCTGAACAGCTCTCAATTTCCTCCTGCTCATTGCTCTCAGTCCTGGCTGGGCCATAAGTTCCAGGAAATATTTATGGATTTTATTTATCAGTGTCCACGGGGCAGAGCTGAAAGTTGATGTCCACGCTCACAGAGGGAGGGCTGCAAACACTGGGGTGGGAAAAGCTCTGAGATGGGAAATTGTGATTTAAAAACTGTGACATCAAAGGGACCTGGAGCTGCTGGAGCAAATCCAGAGGAGGCCTTGGAGGGGCTGGAGCCCCTCTGCTCTGGAGCCAGGCTGGGAGAGCTTAGAGGAGAAGGCTCCAGGGAGAGCTCAGAGCCCTTCCAGGGCCTAAAGGGGCTCCAGGAGAGCTGGAGAGGGACTGGGGACAAGGGATGGAGGGACAGGACACAGGGAATGGCTTCCCACTGCCAGAGGACAGGGATGGATGGGATATTGGGAAGGAATTGTTCCCTGGCAGGGTGGGCAGGCCCTGGCACAGGGTGCCCAGAGAAGCTGTGGCTGCCCCTGGATCCCTGGAAGTGCCCAAGGCCAGGTTGGACTTTGGGGCTTGGAGCAGCCTGGGACAGTGGAAGGTGTCCCTGCCCATGGCAGGGGTGGCACTGGATGGGCTTTGAGGTCGTTCCAACCCTTCCAGCTGGAATTCTGACATTTAAGGCATCCCATTGTGTAGGACAAGTCCCAGCTGACCTGTCCCTGAGAATTGTCCAGAGCTCTCCCCCCAGGCAGGCCTCCATCAGCATGTACAGGTACTTGCTGTCCTTGAACGTCCTGTAGAGCCTGCAACCAGAAAATTACAAATAAATCCATTACCAAAGCACTCAACTCGCTGGTTTGACAGAGTTTAAAGAAGTTGAAATGCTCTTTCTCTTCCTCCCAGGAAGGAATGTGGAGGAAAAACTGCCTCAAGGGATGGGCCAGGCTTTGTGAAACCATCCTCAAGTTCCGAACTGTGCTCTAAAACCCATGCTGTGTGCTCAACAGGATTTTCTAATGGCATTACATTAATTGGATTTATAAATGTGTTTAATAATGTCAAATAACTACAGTGAAAAAACCCAGAGATTCTCCTTTTTTACTTGATTTTAATATTCAGCTGCTTTTGTACTTCCTATTCCACATGTGGCTTTATCCACCCAGGCTTCCAGCAGGGTGTGGATACAGGGAAGGTTTCTTTGCATCTGTTTGGATAATAATTTTAACAATTTCTGCAGCAGAAAGGAATGCTGAGGGTGACTCCTGGTGCAATCCCTGCATTCCTGGCAGTTTCCAGGAGTTAAAAATTCAGGATTTAAAAATTCCAGGTGTTAAAAATTCAAGAACTGCCACCACACAATGGAAATGAAACCAGATTCCAGCTCTTCCCTGCTAATCCCAGTTATTATTTTGACAGAGCTGTGGGATGGATCAGCAGGAAAATCCTGCAGGATTTGGTTCCTTTGGAAGACATCCATTTTTATTTATATAAAACCAATGGTCAGTTATAACTGACCATTAAATAATTCTAAAGTTGATGGTTTTAACAAAAATCCCCCCATTTATTTCTTGCCACTTGGACAAAATATCATTTATCTTAATACACATTTAATGTCTATTAAAGTTTACAGAAAATATCAAGAATCCAAAATGTAATTTCATGTTTTTAATTGCTTGGCAATTTAAATACTACTGAAATACTTTCCCTAATTAAGGCAGCCCTGATGAAAATTTTATGGGCATTAAATCTGGCCTAAGATGCACAGATAAAATAAAAAAGAAGTATTATTTATCAGCTATCATGGAAGCATAAAGTTTAGACACATGAAAGGGCATTATTTCAGACTCAAGTTTATGACACAATATTTTAATAACTTCTTTAGTTATTTCCTTTTTCCTCAAAATATTTGCACTTGTTTGGCCCTTGATCCAGCCCAGAGCATTTTGTTCTGTTTGGTTTAGTTTATCTAAAAGTCAATTTTATTTAATGCCACTTGGCCTCTCCTGCTCCTTTTGCCTGGTTTAATTAATTTTAATAACCAAACCAAATTATTCTTCAAAGACTTTTTAACAAGCACAATGAATTAAGAAAATAACCAAGTTTTTCAGGAATTTTGTTTTTCTTACTCTAATATCCCAGAGGTAGCGTCCTTGCTCCAAGATTATTTTACACCTACCTTTCATCTATCAGCTCAAAACTGAATTAATCTACTGAAATATTCAAATTTCTGCCCATTGCATGCCCCCCTCCCCCCAAAAAAAGGTGATCCCAGCTAGTCCAAGAAATGGAATAAACAAATTACTGAATAAACAATAAATAAATTGAATAATTTTAGGACAGAAACAATAGGAAAACTCCAAATCCCTGTGGATGGGCAAGAGGAAAAGAGGGGGGAAAAGCAGAAACCAAGTTTGATGAATCAAATATTTTCTAGCAATAACAAAACGTTGGACTTTCCTTCCCAGAGCAGGGTTTCCATGGGATATTAAATATAATTCAGGGATAGTTGTTGCAAAAGGTGGGAAATGCTGCAGGATATGGAAGGAGAAGATGTACAGGTAAAACATCCTTGTTCTGCTTCCCTGCTGAAGGATGAAAAGTGGGAATGAAGCAGGATTTCATTTATCAGCCATGAATATCAGTGGCTCCATTAAGAAATGTTTGGAGGCTCAGGTTTTATTTAGGAGTGTGTATTTCTGGGAATGGTAGCTTGGCTGGCCCTGCACTTCCCCTCTCATCCCAAACCAGCTCAGCCATCTAAAAACCCAGAGGCTGGAATAGCCCAGAGGGGATGTTTGAGAAACACTAATGACTCAAGGAATGTTTCTGGATCCAGCAGCACATCCTGAAGGGAATGGCAGCCGGGCAGTGTGGGCTCCAGTTGTCACTCATGAATCACAGGAGAAGCCACGGGCTCCAGGGGAATCCCAGGGATGAGCCTGGGAAGGAAACACCCCCTGAGTGCCCCGGCCTGGCCACGTGCTTCCCTTTGGATTCATCCCAGGGGTTTGGTTTCACCCCGGCTTCGTTGGCATCCCCTGAACAATTTCTGGGAGCAGGGCTGATCTCCTAAGGCAGAAAAGTTTTACAGACATCTCTGAGGGTGGGATGAGGCAGCCTTGGCTTAAATGCCCTTCAAGGTGGCTCCAGGGATCCTCAGCACCCACTGTTCTATCCTGACCCACAGCATTGAAAGAACCCCCTCAGTGTCCTCACAGTCCTTGAAAAGCCAGGAAATGTTGGTATTAGGGTGGAAATAACCAAAAATGCCTGGCACCCCTTCTATTCCCTGGAGATGTGCTTAGGTTTGGGGCAGGGAGATGGTTTTAATCTCTTTGCCTGTGAGGAGTCCAGGGATGCTGAACTCCAGTTGTCAAATATTCCCTAAAGAGAAATGCTGGACAGAGCTGCTCATTGTCATGGCACTGTGCCATTTCAAAGGACGAAGCCCTGCCTTCCAGCTTCCCTGAGTGGGAAGGAAAACTCAGAAATTTGGAAGGAAAAGGAAAATTAACCTTGAGCAGGGGCAAAGCCAAGTAATAAAAACATATATATATATATATATTTATATATTTATATGTATGTATAAATTCTTGATAGCAAGTCCAGTGCCTAAAGGAGCTCCAAGGGAGCTGGAGAGAGTCTTGGGTCAGGCCACACAGGGAATGGCTTCCCAGTGCCAGAGGGCAGGGATGGATGGGATATTGAGAAGGAATTGTTCCCTGGCAGGGTGGGCAGGCCCTGGCACAGGGTGCCCAGGGAAGCTGTGGCTGCCCCTGGATCCCTGGAAGTGCCCAAGGCCAGGTTGGACTCTGGGGCTTGGAGCAGCCTGGGACAGTGGAAGGTGTCCCTGCCATAGCAGGGGTGGCACTGGATGAGCTTTAAAGTCCCTTCCAACCCAAAACACCCTGGGATTCCACATGGATCATCTGGCAGCACCAGCGAGCTCTGCCCAGCACTTCCTCCTGCTCCACACCTCCATTCCCTTGCAGGAATGGAGGAACTGAAGAGGAAGAAGCCCAGGAGGAACTCATCTTCATGGAAACAGCTGAAGGCTGATCCCTGCGTGGATCCCAGCATGGTGAGGGCCCAGGGCAGAGGCAGTACCTGACGATGAAGTCGGAGTGGGCGCTCTGCATGATCTGCTTCTCGGAGCGGATGTGCTCCTGCTGCCGCGTGTCCACGATGTGCCGCTTCTTCAGGATCTTCATGGCGAACGTCTTGGCCTCCTCGCTCTTCAGCTGCACCTGGGCACGGCGGGACAGGCCGGGGTTACACACACAGGCCACGGATGGAATCCCACCTCCCTGCCAGCAACCCCTGCCAGGAATTCCTCCCACCTCTCCGCTCACGATCCAGGTTTCTAATTGCTTGGCTTGCTGCTAAAAAAAGAGGCTGTTTCTAAATGCGGGAAATGGATTTGTGGAGAATTGTGAAAGCCTGGCACGAGGCTCACACAGTGTGGATCTCTACGCAAACTTTGAGATAAATGCTGACTTAGAAATGCCATGGAATAGGACAGATATTGTTGAGAGAGAAATGCAATTAGAAACAAGTTTCAAAGGATGGCCTTGCAAATAAGACTGGATACTTTAGAGAAATAGAACTGTGAAAGATGCATTGCAGTAGGACCCACGAGGGGTAATTTTAGATTTTTGGCTTTAAGGCATTTACAGCACGGTGTAGCAAAAGCTGATAGACCAAGAAACACTTATAATGTATTGTAATTAAGAAATAGTTAACTTCTGATTGTGATAGTGTGGACTATAACATCTCTATTGTCCTACCCTTCGCTTGAGACTGAAAATAGAATAAAAGTTTTTAAAACACCTCTCAGTTGCCCCATCTCTGGGTCAAGAAAGGACATAATCTGACATCTAAACACTACGATTTTTAGGGAAAAGCCAAATGTGGGTGTTGCTCTGGGGTCAGGAGATGTTTCCAGTTAACATCCAAACCCCTCTCTGCCAGCTCACCCCACCTGTGCTGGCTCTGGCTGGGAATTGCAGAGCTGGGATGCTGCAGAGGATGAGCAGACCTGGCTTCCCAGCAGCACTGCCTGCTCACACCTTTGCTTTTCACCTTAAGCCTCTGCCCCCTATTTTTAGCCTGGTTCCCCGAGCTGAGGCTGACAGGAGTTGTTTGCTTGCTCTCGGGGTAACCCTGGCAACTTCTGAACCCTGAGCCACCCCAAGGGACAGGTCCCTACCCCAAAGCCAGCTGGAAGGCAGCCACCCTTCCCATCCTGGCCAACCCTCTCAAAGGAACCCCGCTGTCGACCTCCCAGGCCTCCAAGTCTGCTAAATTCCCCCAGCAGCTGCTCACAACAATATTCCAGTGAGCTGCTTTCCCCCTGTCGAGCACGAGGTGCCATCTGGGAACTTCTGCTTTGGTGTCCTTGTAGGAATTTGGCTTCTGCCAGAAGGAAGCAGCTTGGCTGTCACTGAGCCCTGTCAGAAACCCAGCCTGCCTTTAGGGTTAGGAGGCAACACCCACACAACCAGAGTTATTTAATGCCAGCTCTGGTTTTGCACTGTTTTGCTGACAGGAATGTGGGTGGATAGGAGAGATGGCACCTTTGTAGAACCGTGGAATGTGCTAAGTTGGAAGAGCCCCTCAAGGATGATTCAGTCCAACTCCTGGCCCTCAGACACTTCAATAATCCACCATGTTCCTGAGAGTTATCCAAACTTTCCCCCAGGCTTTTCCCAGGCCACACACCCTGAACTTGAACAGTTTCTTGTCCACCTGCTTTGTTCTATCGTGGTTCAGGGATCAGGGAAACACCAGGAGGGATGGGATCCTCATGGAAACACCAGGAGGGATGGGATCCTCATGAAAACATCAGGAGGGATGGGATCCTCATGGAAATACCAGGAGGGATGGGATCCTTATGGAAATACCAGGAGGGATGGGATCTTCATGGAAACACCAGGAGGGATGGGATCCTCATGAAAACATCAGGAGGGATGGGATCCTCATGGAAATACCAGGAGGCATGGGATCCTCATGAAAACGTCAGCAGATATAGGATCCTCATGGAAGCACCAGGAGGGATGGGATCCCTATGGAAACACCAGGAGGGATGGGATCCCCAGCATCCCCAGAAATCAAACTGGGAGCCTCAAGTCCAAAAGGGCAGACCTTAAGGAAATCAATCCCAACAGGTTGGTCCTCAGCTGGCAGAGTGGTTTCCAACACCACCACCACCACCACAAATGATTTAAAGTCTAACAAATGAGAGGCCACCCATCTCTGGCCAGAGTTTTCATTATTAAACTCTTCTTTAATTTATATGTATATCTGTAAAAGCCAGATTTGTGGTTTCTCATTCCCCACAGCCCCAGGAATTTCCAAGCCCACATAAAATTTTGTTTTTCCAAAGCTCCTGTCCTGTCTTTCACACCGAGATTCACTCTCCTAATTATTATCTTTGCTAAAAATCTGTGTTTGCCATTTTATTTTCAGAGAAACACACCACAAAGGCCCAATGCTCAAAAAGTAAAGCAGAACATTTTTCCTTATCCCTGCTGCCCTGTTATTCTTTATCTTGGTTTGATCACAGCTCAAAGCACAAAGAAATTCTGCTTTTTTGGCCAACTGAAAGTGATAAATGTACTTTTGGTTTGGGGTTAGGGTTTGGTTTCTATTTTTTTTTTTTTGTTTGTTTTAGTGTCTAATTTTGAATAAATGGCTTCAGTTTAACAGTTTGGATGAAATATTGGATATTTTCCCATCTGAATCAAGCCAGGAGAGCAGGGAGGTGGCACACAGGGATCAAAGACTTGATGAAAATCAAGGTGAAATCTGGGCTGAGCAGAATTTCCCAAAACTTAAAAACAAGAAATAATTAAAATTTGGGAGCACTAAGGATAAACTTGTGGAGAACTTGTCCCTCTTTCTTTTGGTGGGAATCCAGATTTCTTGGCTTCCCACCACACCAGTCCATGTGGTGATGGACAAAGCACTGCCACTGACCCCTGAATTATTTCACACAAAAAAGTCTTTACAAATCCCCATCAGATTCTCCAGATTAGATCTGTTCTCTTTCAGCCTGTATTTTTTAATGTTAGGTTGTCCACACACAAAAATAATCAAAAAAGCAGCTCCAAGCAGCAAAATCGAGCATTTCTTGGTTGATTTGAGCATTAAACCATTTAAAAAATTATATTTAGCACTCTAAACTCACTTGAAATTCCTATTTTCTTAATATTAATCTGTACCAGGCATCAGTGTGAAAATAAACCCAACAACCTGGTGGAGATCAGGAGAATAAATTCCAATTCCACAGAACAAAGGGTGCTGGGAATAAATCCCAGTGTGTCCCCTTATTTAATACCATGGATTTTGACCACCTAATTTTTGTGTCTCTCATGGAAAAGGCTATTTTTAAAAATTTTATTACTATTCTGCCAGGGATGGGGAGCCTGGGGAAGTCACTTGCTTCTCTACACTTCCAAGTAAGTCCAGAGAAGGAAATTTCCAGGAGGAAGAAGGCAGGGAGTTTATTTGGTGTTAGAGGATGTCCTCACTACTGCAAATACTAAATATAGAAAAAGCAACTGCAATTGTTATTATATGAAATACATTAATATATTAAAATAAATTATATTAATATATTAAAATATTAAATATAAAACAGGCAGCTGCAATTAGCTCAGGTAAAGCTTGGACTTGATGCCACCAGAGAATTCAGATCCATTTTTCATTTCCAGTCCTGTGGAAGGCTGAGAAGATGAGAAGGGGCTGCTAAGGACACCCTGTCCTTCACTGCTGATGGGAAAACCAGCCCAGGGAGCCACAGGAACCACAAGGACTTTGGGTTTGAGCTCAGAAGATGGAAGAAAAATTGAATAAAAAATGTTTTTATTTTTCTTAGAGCTATAAAATGTACATAAAATATATGTTGCATCTATATGTGCACAGGTAATATAAATATGGAATATATACAGGTATAAATACAGTGGAAGGTGTCCCTGCCCATGGCAGGAGGTGGAATGGGATGGGCTTTAAGGTCCCTTCCAACCCAGTTTTGGAATTTTATGGGCAAAGAAAGGCAGGGAAAAAGGAGAGATGCAGCCTCTCTGGCTTTTCCATGTCCTTGTTTCAAAGGATCAGAGCTGGCTCCTCCTGTTGGAAGCACTCCAAAATCCTTCCTTTGCTTTATGGTTTTAAACTTCTGCACTTTTCAGGACACACAGAGCACTCCAGGCCTGATTTTTGTCTGGCTTTTAACACTGACACAGAAATAAATATGGTTTTACAACTTGGTGCTTTCTCAGGCTGGCTGAGAAAATGGGTATGGAGGAGATGAAACCCAGAGCTCAATGGAAAAGAGGAAAAAAGAGCTGAGTGTTTGTTATCCTTCCCCCTTCCCTGTCTGTATTCCCTATAAATCATCCCTGTGTTATATACAGCCTGCAACTCCAGCAATTCCCGTGCTGACCCTGGGAAAGTGGAAACTTTCATAAATATTTACCAGGATGCAGAACAAGCCTTGACTGAAAATTCCAACATATTTCCAAGGGATGGAGGGACAGGACACAGGGAATGGTTTCCTATGGCCAGAGGGCAGGGCTGGATGGGATATTGGGCAGGAATTGTTCCCTGGCAGGGTGGGCAGGCCCTGGCACAGGGTGCCCAGAGAAGCTGTGGCTGCCCCTGGATCCCTGGCAGTGCCCAAGGCCAGGTTGGACTTTGGGGCTTGGAGCAGCCTGGGACAGTGGAAGGTGTCCCTGCCATGGCAGGGGTGGGAATGGATGGGCTTCGAGGAGCCCATTCACCAGAGTTTCACTCTGTGCCCCTCTGAATTTCCACAACAATAAAGATGTTTTTCCAAGGGAATTTTGCTTCCTGTGGAATTCTTCCAATAGAAAGGAGCCAGAAATCCATGCTCTGCTGAAACAGGGCTATTTCCCTATCACACTAAATAAGAACTGGCTCAACAGCAGCACTTTGGGAGCTGAATTACAATTGGGAGCTGAATTCCAGTTTGGCAGCTGAATCTCCTGCTTGCTGGGCATTCCCAAGGTCCTGCATTTTCCCTGTTTCCCAGCACGATCTGGTGGAACCAACAAAAATAGCAGCAGCTGTTGCTGAGAGCAGCGTTTGCAAGCTGAGCTTTCCTAACCCTGACAGCTGCACTGCTGCACACACAGAGGGGCTGCTCTGTCCCAGTAAGAGGGGACAGCCTCCTCTTCCTACTGAATGGATTCCTCTTCTCCAGGAGTGAAGAGAATTCCCCATAATCAGCCAGGGGGGTGGTCAGGGTCTGCTCGCAGGGAACAGGGACAGGACAAGGGGAAACGGCCTCAAGCTGGGCCAGGGGAGGCTCAGCTTGGACAGCAGCAGGAATTTCTCCATGGAAAGGGTGCTCAGGCCTTGGCAGGGGCTGCCCAGGGAGCTTTGGAGTGCCCATCCCTGCAGGTGTCCCAGGAAGGGCTGGAGGTGGCACTCAGTGCTCTGGGCTGGGGACAAGGTGGGCGTGGGGCACAGCTGGGACTCCATGGGCTGGGAGGGATTGTCCAGCCTCAGTGACCCTGGGGTTCTGTGAATTTTTTGGCTTTTGAAAGAATGGATCTTTTGGTTGCTATGAAAGGGTAAGGTCTGGGGATTTCAGTGGGGGATTTGAGATCAGGTACCCAAGGAAATCCCAAGCTCATCTGACAACATCATTCTTTCTGAGCTCAGCAAAATCCTGGGGATGATCTGACCCTTTTTTTTCCATCCCTTCCCAACATTTGCAGCATATTCCCTTCTCCAACATGTGCAGGATATTTACCTTTATCACACCACTGCAGGGCCATGTTTTAATTTTCCCTGGATTTTGAATTCCTGTTGAAACTAAACACATCCTTTGTAGATGGAAACACATCCTAAGACTTGTCTGTTCATGGAAAGTGTCTTGGCAAAGTTTGGAAAGATGGGATGTGGTGGGAGCCCTTCAAATCTGGGCAGAGGCTGGATCAGGATATGAGCTGAGCCAGAGATTTCAGCTCCGGCTGGGGGCAGGAATTAAACATAAAAATAGGTTTTATATTTTAGACAAATCCAAACTGGGAAGCAGAGCAGGATCATGTATGGGATTGTTGGAGTTTAGCTCCATTTGATATTTCCAAGACCCCACAGCAGTGAGTTTTCCCATTTCCCACATATTTGAGCCATAGAATCCTTCTTCCTCTCTTTAGTTTTCTTTGGAATGATTTTATGCATGAAACCCTAGACATTCCTCACTGCTTTTTAGCCTTTTGCTTCCAGACATTTCTGCAAAATTATTTTTACCTCTGGGCTTTATAGGAAGACAGAAAGTTTAATTTATTTTAATATATTTGCTCAATATTTCCCTTTACTCATAAAAAACTTGTCTGTGTTTGTTGTCAAGCAACAAAAATCAGTTTTCAGTGCAGGGATCAGGATGTGAGTTAAAGGGGTTTAGCACAGTTCAGTATTTGATTGAAAATTGTTAAATTTGCTTTTTTTAGTGTCTTCTCAGTGTATAATATTGCAAATTATTTTTATATAAAGTCCCATAGTGCTCCAATTGGGATAGGAAATTTAGTGCTTTTCCAACCAGAGGAATCTGGATTATTCCAAAAAATAAGGTCACTGTCATGGACAGTTTCCACCCTGCTGCCCACTGAGAATTAATTTTAAAGGATTCATCTTTCAAAATTCAGCCTACAATGTATCTTGTAGACTTCATTTTTACTCCATGATTTTTCTTTCCATCTTCTCCTAAAATCCAAGAATCTCAGGATGGTTTGGGTTGGAAGGCATCTTAAAGCTCTAAAATTCCACCCCCTGGCAAGGACAGGGACACATTCCACTGTCCCAGGCTGCTCCAAGCCCTGTCCAGCCTGGCCTTGGGCACTTCAGGGATCCAAGAGCAGCCACAACCACCCTGAACCATGTCTTAGGTGGGGTTTATTTAAGTCTTGACTTATTTTCCAGCCTAACCCAGCACAGTGTGTTCTGTAGCCAACCCGAAGTTAATGTTGGGCTTGAGGTAGAGTGGGAATCTAATTTGGATATGCAAATTATCATTTCTCTCTAAACTTAGGTCAGGAGAGAGGCTGAATCTGGCCTTAAGGAGATGTGGAAAGGACCCTAAAAACCCTTATGGATAATTTAGGCTGGACAATCCCTCCCAGCCCATGGAGTCCCAGCTGTGCCCCATGCCCACCTTGTCCCCAGCCCAGAGCACTGAGTGCCACCTCCAGCCCTTCCTGGGACACCTGCAGGGATGGGCACTCCAAAGCTCCCTGGGCAGCCCCTGCCAAGGCCTGAGCACCCTTTCCATGGAGAAATTCCTGCTGCTGCCCAAGCTGAGCCTCCCCTGGCCCAGCTCGAGGCAATTCTTGATAATTAAACCCAAAAATTAGGAAATTTCCAAGAGAAAAATGATCTTTCTAATAAAAAAACTTTGCAATATCTAGGAAAAGCAGCTGGCTCGGGAATTGGAAATTGGACACAGTTGGAAATTTCCACCAATCAATATCTGGATTCTGCATCTGTCAGGCTATCAGAAGACAATTGCAGTGGGTTTTTCCTCGTTATCTAATTAATTCATTAATGGCTTTGTGTACAACACAGGCTGGAGGCTGGAAGAGATTTAATTGCACTTCAGAAGCTTGGGCCAGATTTCTCTTAAAACACAAATAAAGCTGAAAAATTCTGTTGTGTCCACTTTGTACAGAGCCCATAAAACATGGCTGGAACTTTTTATGTGCATGTTTTTATTTGTGTCTTTAGAAATCGCCATATTTCAAAGGAATTTTGCTTCTTGGGGACACCTCGAAGCCAGAAGGGGTGCCGAAGGCAAGGATGTGATTTTTAGTCTCCCTGTGCTCAGCCATCACCTACAGGAGCTGATTCCATGTATAAAATTACTCAAATCCTGGATATTCAGCTACTCCAATATATTTATTTCAGAGCTGTTCAAAAAAATCTTGATTTAAACCCAGAAGAACTGACCTGGGGCAGACGCTTAGGAGCTCAGGTCCTGAGTGAAAAGGAAATTAAAGAACAAAGCCAAGAGCAAGAAAGGTCAGCAGAGATGATTTCTGAGGGCTGGGGACACCTGCCCTCCATCCCTGTCACATGAGGTGACATTCCCTATCCCAGTGGCACTTGAAATTGCTGCTTTCCTCATGTTCATCCTGGATCCCACCCCAGAAGATGCTCAGCTGATATAAAGCAGGGAGGCTGAGCTGTAAAAGGGAGTGGATGCATCCCAAAAAGTCTTCTCCTGCCATTTGCTGTGGTTTCTCCAACCCTGGGTTTATCCCCCCAGAAAAACCTGGATAAAAGTCAATTACAAAACCCAGTTTGGGATGTAGAGCAGCACCCATAAGGATGTTGGAAGAGGCACCAGGGAGCCACCACAAAACTGAGCAAACGACCATTATTCCAATCCTTTGGAATTTTTCCCTGAGATACAGAAAACAAAACTGCTTGGAAAAGCAAGGCAAAAGGGGATTTCCATGTGTAATATCCGTGGAATTGAAAATAATTTCTATTTTAGGCTGCCTGACCTAAAAGCCATATCCTTGTGCATGGATGCATAGAAAGGGCGACCTCTCCAAGGCACCAGCATTCCCAGAGGGGTCTGGAAAACCACATCCAGTGGGAATGTTATTACTTCTTGGTGAATCCCAGCCCCAGACATTCCAGTTTCTCCCCAGCCACCACCAGTTGCCCTCTCCAGCAGTGACATTCTGAGGCTTCGTGCCCAAAGCTATAAAATTCCTTTTCCTTGCCATGTCCTTCACTTTTTTTGATCCATTTTGGTCCTGGAAAGCACCAAAACTGTGAATGTTTTCCAGGGACATTCCAGGGACATTGCACTTCCATATTCAAGCAATAAAAGAGGCAATTCCTCCAATATATTTTCCATTTTCAGCCCGAAGTAATAAACCATATTTTTAATGGAGGAGGTGGAAGCATGAGGCAGCAATTCCAGGCTCAGTTTTGACAAAAGGAATATTTTCTTGGCTTTGTAACAAAATTTCCTTCTGTGGTAGAGAAAACCAGCAAATCTGGTGTGTTGAGCTACACTTTTAAATATGTTTTATCTGTGTGCAGTTCAGAGCTACAAAAAATGCTCAGGAGAAGGGCACCCACCTCTGAAGAAAACCTCTGGCAATGTTTTTCCCACCCCAGGTGACTTCAGGGCTTCTTGGAGCCCTCTGAGGTGTGAACATCTGCTCAGAATGGAATATTTCTACTGGAGCTGACATCCTGAAGGGACAGAGCACCTCCTGCTCTTCTTCTCTCCTGGGCCAGGGTCACACAGCACCAGGGTGGAGTTGTTGTGCTGGCCATGTCACCTGGCCATGGCCACCGGTGAGGGTCCCACCAGCAGCCCCTGATGGGGACAAACCCGTGCACCTCCCCAGGAACACCTCAAGGTTGGCAAAATCCCTTAAAAATGAACCCCAAAACCTTCACAAGGTCCAAACCAAGCCCCAAACTGATGGATCCCTCACTACAGGATGGAGAAGCCAGTTAATTTAGGGGGCAAATCCCTGGTGTCAGGAGAGGAGGGAGGGACTTCAAAAGAGAGCTTGAGCACAACCTCCTGCTCTAAGGCATCCTCAGCAGGTGACACCTTCAAACTACTCATAAATTAAATATTCATAAAAAAAAAAAACATACATTAAACCCCAAACCCCAGGAAAGGACCAGTGTTCCCACAGACATTCTCTCCTCCACAGGATTTCACACCCATCCAAGAAAAGTCAGGAATAAACCACAGGGAAGAGCAAGATGAGCTTTGCACACCAAATTTACACTTTACATCACAAATAACCACCAAAACCACCTTGTTTTGCCCATTTTACCATTCCCAGCCACCTTTAGCTCCCACAGGGTTAGGGAGTGGAGGCTTCCCTGAGGTTTTGTGGTGGCAACAGTAACTCTGTTCCCGTTCTGCCCGGGCTTGCAGGAGTTCCTAACATACTACACGAGTCTCCGGTGTCCGGAGCTCCTCCGTGGTGTAACCCAACTCTCTCTTCCTACTCCAAGGTTTTGTGTTGCCTTGGTGTTACAAACAGGTCGCCTCTTGCTCAGGCTCTGCTTTAAAGGAGACCACAGAGCTCCAAAGCCAAGCAGAGCATAAAGCAGGCTCAGATTTTGTCTTTTCTCTACGATTCTGGACAAAAACCGTCTCTGTCTGGGATGTATTGTCTTGGATCAGGTGCTGAATGTTCAGCTTTGAGAACAACCAAGTGCAACCACTCTAGACCTGAATAAAAAATGTGTAGGAGAGGCTTTCTACTGTTACTCTGGATCTGGTTAAGTAAGATTTGAGGTTGCTCTTCCAATCTTAGCACTCACCCAATTCTCCAGGTTGTTTTTAAAAGGCCATAAATCAATGCCATAAACCACTTAAGAGAGAGAGGAGATGTTTGCTCCTTTCTCAGCCTAGGGCATAAATCCTTCTTGGCTACTGCAAAGCATTTATTGGTACATTTTTTATGTCTCAGGAAATGTAAATCAGCTTTCTTCACTAGATAAACCCAGCAGATCATTTTTCTCAGGGTTATTGGGGTGTAATAACAAAGAAAATTAAGCCTTTAACACAGCATTTGTTTTAGGATGCCCCACAAAGAAGAAGAGGTCACCTACCAGCTCCACTCTCCCGAACCCTCCGACTCCCAGGGTGTCGATGATGTTGAAATCCGACAGTTTCAGGTTGGCAAAGAAGGCAGCTTCGGCTTCGTATCTGGAGGTTTTGAGGCGAAAAAACGGAAATTTCTTAGAGGTGCAAACCTGAGCAGCGCACGCCGCTGCCCCCGAGCTGTGGGAGCCTGGGCCAGCCTTTACCTGCTGCACTTCCATCTCAGCTCTCAAAATTGGCTTTTAGCTCAGCATTCTGCTGCTCCCAATCCCAGCATGGCTCCAGAGGGCACGGTTTTCCAAGGGGGGATAGCAAACATCCCTACTGAGGGTGCAAAGCCAACGCCTGGCACCGTAATCCAGCTCCCAGGGCTGGGCACTTTCTATCCATCTTCTCCTGGGTGAGGTTTGCTTTAAAGTATTTTGGTGTCTTTAAGGATTTTTGGAAGATAAAAGTCTCTCCTAGGAGTTTCTCATATCCACAGGCTGGCAGCAGTTTCTATAAATGTTTATTGGAAGTGGCAGGATCACTAAAGGTCTCTGGAGAGAAATCCCAGCCAGGTTTTATGAAATCAGATCTGATAAGCTGCAAATGCCTGAAATGAATGACTTCAGGCACAGATCAACATTCCTATAAGGATATCTTCACTTGTTCTCCTCGTATAAACTCACTCGGAGCAGCCATCCCAAGCCAGGAGGTCCCAAAATCCCGATGCTCTCTGTTTATCCCATGGCCAACTGCCCCACAACACCAAGCCCCTGAGTGAGGAACACGCAACTCCAGCCCATGCAAGCCTGCCAGAATCAGCTTCCCATGCCTATCCATGACCATGATTCTTCCAAAATAGCTCCTTGTTAAGGTTTAGGGTATTTTTAGAAAGGCTTGGAGGGGAAATGGATGGGCAGGATCCGCCCCCTCCATAAAATGTGACATTCAGCTGCCAGAGAGTCCCTGCACGTGTCCAACCTTTGGCTGAGGGTGACTTTATGGGAAAAGAGTTGACTGGATTGTGGAGGGAGGCCTGGAGGGTGCAGGGCTTCATTTTAGCTGGAATAGCTTGCAATTAACAGTAGGGCATAATCACTGGAGGCTTTGCTCGGGCAGGGTAACAGCAGTGGGAAGATGAGCCACCATGCCACTCCCATGGCCACCTGGCCAGCTTTGGGACATTCCCACCCTGCTAATTTCATTAACAGATTCCCTTCAAACCACCTGCTCTGCTCTATTTAGAACCTCAATGCCAATGGGGGAGAGAGAGCAAAACTCCATCATTTTGCAAGGGAAAAAGGAAACCTACAAATAGGAGTCCAACAATGTGAAAGGTCACATCATGAAGCCCCAGATCCGAGGCAATAAAGAACAATTCTCTCCCAGGGGGTGCTGTGAACAAATTACTTCAGCTCTGCTTTATTTTTTATGCTGTCACCAGATCCTCTGGGTGACCTTGCTCCTGATGCATCCGACTTTGGGAGCCAATCAGCACGGAGCCCGCTGTGAACTTGGGATAACCTTGTGTGCCACAGCTGCTCATTGATCCCTTCGTGCTCATCACGAGGTGAATGCTGAGCTGGCACTAAAAAAGGATTTAAATGTCCCCTTTCAAAGCACAGCAGAGCTATCATTTCAGGGCTGACAGAGCAGTGAGAGCTTCTCATTTCCATGATGAATGGACAGAGCAGGTAAATACCTTTAATGATTTCTAATTGCCAGGAAGATGAAATCCCAGCGTGGAAAATTTCCTGCCAACACAAAAACTAACGTAAAATTTCAGGGCCAAGGTCACACAACGGTTTGGGTTGGAAGGGATTTTCAAGACCATCTGATTTCAGCCTCTCTGCCATGGGCAGGGACACCTTCCTGGATAAGGAAGCTGAAATCTTCTGGATTTGCACTGGGACATGTCAAAAACCTATATTATTTTGCTTAGAAAAATACTTGCTGCATTCTTGGGATTGTTTTTGGAAATCCCTTGGCTAATTCCTTCTGCCACACTCCTTGGGTGTAGTGAGCACACACAAGTGCAGCAAAGCAGGTGAGACAAATTGGATGCATTTTTTTCAAAATACAGTGCAACAAGCCTCCAAACCCCAAAAGTAATGCCAAAAATATGCAGTGAAACCAAAATACGGGTAAAATCAAGCAAACAAGCCCTTCCCATGCCCACTAAAACAATCTCACTGGAATTCTGTTTTATTCCCAGCTACAAAAGTCCAAGTCCACTTAAACAGCAAATTCCTATAAATTCACTTATTATGCATTCCACACTTGCTAAGCTGGAGGATAAATATCTTCAAGAGAGAATGCCACAACCTCATGAAATTCCTCTTTAATCAGAAAGACAGTTTTATTGTAAATTCCAGCCTTATGCCAGTGCCTGGAGACTTTCCAAATAATCAAATGCTTTTGTGGCTCTGGAGGAGTTCAAATTCCTGAATTAATTGATGAGAGGAGTGCTGGGAAGACACCTTGGAGGCACAAGTGGCATCACAGGCATGTTCAGTGCCATGCTGGAGCTGTGCAGACACAAGGCCTGAACTTCCTGCACTGGGATTTCTGGGCTTGTTTGTCTCCAGTTGAATTAGCTGTAATTAAGAAAGAGCCTCTCCCTGGATATTTTGGTAATTGTGCTGCTCATCCCACATCAAAATGCCTGGAAAAATCCTAGTGGGAAATGCACAGAAAGAAAAGATACAGGGAATATGTGATCCAAAAGGAACAAACAGTCTGCTCTTTAATGAACAGCTTTTAAAAGAAAGGCTGAGCTTTTCACAGGAGCTGCTGAAACACCAGGAATCAACTCCCAGTGTGCTCCTAATGGAACTTTTTGCTTATTGAAGCAGGTTTTCATCACCTACTGACACTGACCCAGCCTTGGCAGAGCTCACAGCCCACTCATGAATCTGACAGCAGAGTGGGACCTCAGAGAGCAGCACAGGAGATGTTAAAGTCTGAGTTAAGCAGGAGCATTCTGCAGAGCCTCCAAGCTCTTCTCCAAGATTTCCTGTGAATCTGAATGGCAGAAACCTCCTGAAACTTCCTCTGGAAGAGCTGGGGCTTGGGAACACCACTCCTTTCCTGCCTCCAAGTAAGATCATTCTGCCCCTGTACTCAGCACTGTGAGGGCACAGCTGAGTGCTGTGTCCAGTTCTGGCCTCTCAGTTTGGGAAGGACGTGGAGACGCTGGAGCGCGTCCAGGGGAGGCAACGAGGCTGGTGAGGGGCTGGGAACACAAGCCCTGTGAGGAACCACTGAGGGAGCTGGGGGTGCTCAGCCTGGAGAAAAGGAGACTCAGGGGTGACCTCAGCACTCTCTGCAATCCCTGAAAGGTGCCTGTGCTCAGCTGGGGTTGGTCCCTTTCCGCAGGCAGCACTGACAGAACCAGAGCACACAGCCTCAAGCTGTGCCAGGGGAAATACAGGTTGGATATTAGGAAAAAGATTTTTACAGAAGGAGTGATCAAGCACTGGAATGGTCTGCCCAGGGAGGTGGTGCAGTCCCCATCCCTGGATGTGTTTAAAAAAGCCTGGATGTGGCACTGGGTGCCAGGGTTTAGGTGAGGTGTTAGGGCTGGGTTGGACTCGATCTTGGAGGTCTCTTCCAGCCCAGTGATTCTGGGATTCTGTGACAATACCTGTTCTGAGGAGCTGCCTGGCCTCAGCCTCCTCTTGGGCACCGACAGGCACCACGTACAAGACACCAGAGTAATCAGGGGGCTCAGGAGGAAATTCCATCTTCCAGTACCCCAATCCTTTGAAATGGCAGTGGAGGAGGCACAGCCCAAATACCTGGGCAATGCTGTGCCCAAGGGGAGAGGTAATCCTGTGGCTCCTCACGCTGCTGGAGGTTTCCCAGCATTTAAATGAGCCACTGCCTCCTAGGATGATGATTGCTCTGGGAGATATTTCAAGCTTTGCCTCCTAAAACTATGAACAACGACAAAAATAATGAAATAATCGTGTGAATCATGAAATAACTGTGGGCATAAATAAAATTTTTAAATTAAAATTATTTTTATTATATAAATTTTATATCTATATTTTATATCAATGTATTTTATTATTTGAATTTTATATAAATTTATATTGTATAAATTTTATTTAAATATTTTATATTTTATTATGTAGATTTTATATTTTATATATTTATTTTATATCAATTTTATATTTATGCCACGGGCAAAAATAAAATTTTACATTTTATTTCTTTACATTGTCAGTAGAAAAGATTATAAGGGGAAGAAAAGTATCCTAAATGTTTTATTCTAATTCTTATTACTCTTTCTTTTAGTTACTATTAATAACTTTTTCTTTATACCCTTTTAAAGTTTTAAGCCTGCTTTACCTTTCTCCTAATCCTATACCACAACAAAAAAATAAATACATTCTAATAAGTACACTAATAATTACCCGAGACTAAACCCACCACACTAATAAATGCACCAACCAAAAATCTCAAATTATCAAACCAAAACCACTACACCCAGGCAGCTGATAAACGAGAAAATGTGAGGAGCAAAGGTTTGCAATTACCCAACTGCTCAGCTCTGCTGAAGTAGCTCCTGATTCCCATCCTAACCGTGTTGGGAAACATCAGACATCTGTTAGCAAACTGTCATCTCCAGAGAAAACTTGGCTCCTCTCCACCTGCAGGCTGCCAGCCAGCCAGGAATTGCAACCAAATGGGAACCAACCATCCTGATCCGAGCAAATGCCACCGGTTTGGGGGGATAAACCCAGAATTTGGGAGCCTTCCCCACTGACTGACAGCAGCTTTGTTTAACAAGCAGCCTTTTATTTGGTTTTTTGATCAGCCTGGTCACTACCTCACCCCTCACGGGGGAAATATATTTCTGAAGATGGAAATTTCAGAATCTCAGCAAGAACTGGGAAAAGTGGAGCTGCAGCACCTGGATGGTGATGATCAGAGCCAGCCTGGAAGGAGACACAGTGAAATGAGCCTGAGATCCACAGGTGGGGTGAGGAGGGAAATACATCCCAAAACTAAACCTTATTTCTGTGCCCATTAAAAGCCCTCTCCTTACGGTTTTAAGATACAGAGAGATTCTAGAGGGGTCAGAGAATCATGGAATAGTTTGGCTTGGAAAGGACCTTGATGATCATGTTGTTCCAACCACCTTCCACTAGACCAGGTTGCTCCCAACCCTTTCTTGAACACTTCCAAGAATGGGGCAGCCACAATTTATTTCTTATTAAATGATGCTTCAGCTGATGGGGCACTTAAAAAAAATCCGTGTAAAAAAAAGCAAAAATTCCCCCAAATCTTCAGTTCTGTGACTATTCTCACTCTTCATCTGACTGTCCATATTTTAGCTGGATGAAATGACCCACCTGGGTCTGGTGCATCCATGGGACCCTGCCCGCCTGGTACCCTGAACTCATGTAAAGCTCCCTAGATCAGATTTGTGCTGTGCAAAGAGCACAAATTTGAGTGAAGGTGAATAATGAGGATAATAATAATATGAATAATCATAGAGGCTGGGAACACAAGCCCTGTGAGGAACCACTGAGGGAGCTGGGGGTGCTCAGCCTGGAGAAAAGGAGACTCAGGGGTGACCTCAGCACTCTCTGCAATCCCTGAAAGGTGCCTGTGCTCAGCTGGGGTTGGGCTCTGTCTCCAGGCAGCACTGACATAACCAGAGCACACAGCCTCAAGCTGTGCCAAGGGAAATACAGGTTGGATATTAGGAAGAAGTTTTTTACAGAAAGGGTTATAAAATATTGGAATGGTCTGCCCAGGGAGGTGGTGCAGTCACCATCCCTGGAGGTGTTTCACAAAGCCTGGATGTGGCACTGGGTGCCAGGGTTTAGTTGAGGCGTCAGGGCTGGGTTGGACTTGATGATCTTGGAGGTTTCTTCCAACCCAGTGATTCTGTGATTCTGTGATTCTGAGTGGCACCACACCACAGAGAAATAGGGATTTGCCCCCAGTGCCTACCAGGAATTTGCTTGAGAGAGAGCAGGGAATTAGAATGTCCTGAATGTATGGGAAAGGCCTCTGTGCTCCTTCCTCTGCGTACCACGTATCCATCTCCTCATGATGCACAAAACTTCCCAAAGATCCTTTCAGGGAAAGCTGGCATTCCAAGGAAAAGCCCAGACCATTTCCTGTCCATCACAAACATTAAGGAACAGCTGAATTCATTCCCAGCTCTGTCACATTACTGACATTTATGAAGTCGCTCACAAATTCAGATCCCAAAATTATTTCAGAATATCTCCATCAATAATTCCTGCCTGGGATTAGCTACCCTACAATGCCAATCCAGTCCAGGGAGGGAGGGATGGATGCTACAGTGCCACCCACTGATCCTGGCTGCTCAGACAGGATTTACCTCCAGATCAGGATTTGCTGCCCTGCCCCAAGGAAGACCAAGAGGAGAATACCAAACTCATCTTCTACTCTCTCTCTTTTTT
>VWZP01001109.1:131715-177789 GCA_013396995.1 Dicaeum eximium
TAATTGCAAACTACACTGAAAGAATGGAAGGATGGGTCTGTGGATGGATCCAGGGCAAACAGATGGGAATAATAACCCAGGTATTCCTTAGGTCAGGTGTCCTCCTTCCAGCCCATCCTTCTGAGGTGGCTTTAACTCCTGATTTAGCTGCTCCTCTCACTGCCTTCCACATCTGACACCTTCAAAAATCCAAACCAAGAGCCTTTTCCTTGGGATTTTGTAAAGCCATGTGCTGGTGGTGCTGCTGGGTTTGAAGCTGCAGCTGCAGGGACCATTGAGTGGAAATGAAAGGCTGGATTCCTTTTCAAGTCCATGTTTTCAGGGCTGGGAATTTCTCTTGGATGCCCCAGCACCTGAACTCACAGCCTTTCACATCAGGAGAAAATTGCACACCTCTGCTTCAGATTTTCTTACAGAAAGGGAGCTTTGAGCGGCAGCTAAACCAGACATGAAAGCCATGGCATCTCTAACTTCCTCTGGAAGGGGAAGGAAATCTGAAATTAAAAATATAGGGTTAAAAAACTCATAGGTTCATTTGTCTCCTCCTCTTTTTTTAAAAGCAAATCACTTTTCAGTGAGAGCTCAGTACCACGAACACGATATTGTGCTGTTGCAACAAGCTGATCTCATCCCAGGTTACTTCAGTAGCCAAACAAAGAGATTTGTTGGAATTATGGGGCTTTGAAGACTTGGATGTTGCACAGACCTCACCCAGAATTGTAACTGAACACAAATGCAGCCAAAGCAGCTCAGAAAGTGCTCCTCCTCATCCAGGCTCTTTGAAAAGTCTGGATTTTCTGAAGTGAGTTTTGCTGAAGCCCTAAACGTGCCAAGAGGTTGGTGCCACCTCATTAAACGCCTTGTGCTGCTGGGTTCAGTGCCTCCCGCCCCACAGTGGGACCTCATCTGAGAGAAAACCCCTTCAAATGCAAATTTCACCCTTCTTCCCCCAGATATTCATGTGGGATCCTCTCCTCTTGTAACACAGAGAAGTGCATCACTCCCTTTAAAGCTCACAACAGCCCCCTGGAGTCTGAGCTCCCAAAATCCCAACCCTCTGCTCCTCAGTTCCAGCACCTACATTGCGGAATTGTCCATTACACATCCACAAGATGCTGATGGGCTAGAAAAAGCCACAATTTTGGTGGAAGAGCCAAAAAAAAAGGGCATAGAAAATGCCAGCTGATGGGAACTCCGTGGAGATCAGAGCCCAGGTGCTCTCAGGAGAGCACAAGGAGGGTTTTTAGGGAAACCCTGATTTTTTCTGGAAGTCACAGGGAGGTCACCATGGAAGTGTGTATTTGTTTTCCAGATGCACATGTTCATCCTGAGCCCCTAAGGAAACAGCTCCATGCTTCCAAAAGGATTCTCCCCACCTCCTTCTGAGAATTGCTGGATTCAGCTCTGGGTAAAACAACATTTGTACTATTCCTCATGCCAAAATGTCCTGAAATAGTTCAAACAAGACACCCTACAGAATAGTCTGATTAAACCCCCTAGATTTTAATCCATTTTAATTAAAAGGGGCGGAGGGAGGATGTGGAGTATTCCTTCCTCTGGTGGAGTTTCCTGTTCTGGGCAGTATTAAAGAATATTGCTTAAGGATGGGGGTTGTCCCTTCCCTTTTCCCCCCCTTTTCCTGGTCTCATGTTTTAACTCTGGATGATTTTAGCTGGAGGCCAAAGAAATGCCTCAGATCACATTCTACTGTGGCCCAGTGACCAAAATCTGAAGGAAAAGCAGAAGATCTCTCACAGCACCTCAAATGTATGTTGGACCTTGACAACCTCATTTCATTCCAATGAACAGAATATTTGATAGAAAATATCAAAATATTGAATACTTGGTAGAAAATGGAAGAGCAGTAAAATGTTATTTATCAACAGCCAAATAAATTCATATTCAAATCATGGATCCAAATTGGGGTTTAAACCCCCAGATTCAGCAGCTGCATCTTGGGTGTACTCAGCATTTCTGTGGGAGCACCCACTCCCCCCAACTCCTAAAGGAATAACACAAAGGCTGTGGAAAATAAACCTCCCACAATGATCTTTAATGCCCTTGAATAATTTACAAGGGGAAAAAAAAGGAGTATTTTGGTGAGGAAGGAGACAATTCCCTGAATTCCCTCTTTTCTCCTCATTAGCTTCAGATTCAACAGTTTGGATGTATAGACAATAAAATCTCTTTGGAAAAGAAGGCATCAAGGGTT
The DNA here is from genome assembly GCA_013396995.1 of Dicaeum eximium. Taxonomy (NCBI): domain Eukaryota; kingdom Metazoa; phylum Chordata; class Aves; order Passeriformes; family Dicaeidae; genus Dicaeum; species Dicaeum eximium. The sequence goes on from VWZP01001109.1 coordinate 133,928, forward strand.
TTTTCCTTTCACTTTTCTGACTGAATTCAGAGGCAATACCTACAGATCCCTTGGGGATTTTTTTTTTCATTTGGAAAACACCAAGGGGAACTCAGGCTGCTGTGGATACTCAGGAAAACAAGAGTTTTGCATTAAAATTCCAAATGAACTCTGCAAGGGCAATAAATCCCAGCTACCAAACTGGATTCCAAGGTACCATTGAACAAATCCAAAGGTATTTTAGGGAAAATTGTTGGGATTCATTGGGAAAGAGCCTCTATTGTACCCTTGGAAAGCCAGACATGATCTCAAGGAAAGCTCGGCCTAATTACAGCTTGAAATTGCTTAAATCATAGTTGTGCTCTACAAAATCTCCCCAGCTAATTGCAAAGAGCTAATTAGATGCCAGCACCCCCAAAGTTGCTCAGCTGAGCATGTCAACTCCAAAGAGCCCTTTTGCCTCCAGGCAGGACCTGCACAGGAAAGGTCACCATGGCAACAGCGATGCTCATGTTAAAAGGTCTTGGTTGCAGCTTTCTCCTCTTAAATTTTTTAAGGAATGTGGGGAACAGATCAATCAATTGATGATGTCAGACACATTTATTTGTCCAACTTGCTGTGTTTGCCACTTATTGGGCTTTTGTCGAAATCCCAGGGGTTTCAGACAACTCTGTTGGAGTTTTGCCCTCGGCTCTTTTTCCAATGGCCCAAATCTTCTGGGAGAAAATTCCTTGCAAGAAGGATTCCAGCTTGGCATCTACTAAAAGGCAGAGCTCTACCTTGAAATAACCGGTCTTCCTTCTTCAAGGGCTGCTGAGGGGCATTTCATGGAATCACAGAATGGTTTGGAATGGAAGAGACTTTAAAAGCCCATCCAGTCCCACCCCTGCCATGGGCAGGGACACCTTCCACTGTCCCACATTGCTCCAACCTGGCCTTGGGCACTTCCAGGGATCCAGGGGCAGCCACAGCTTCTCTGGGCACCTGTGCCAGGGCCTGCCCACCCTGCCAGGGAACAATTCCTGCCCAATATCCCATCCATCCCTGCCCTCTGGCAGTGGGAAGCCATTCCCTGTGTCCTGTGTCTCCATCCCTTGTCCCCAGTCCCTCTCCAGCTCCACTGGAGCCCCTTTAGGCACAGGAAGGTCTCCCCAGAGCTTTCTTTTCTCTGTTTCTGCAGCCTCTTCCAAATCACAGGATCCCAGGGTGGCTGAGGCTGGAGGGAGCTGAGTGGGCACCTGGTGGCACCTCCCTGCTCCAGCAGGGCCATCCCAGAGCACAGGGCACAGCATTGTGTGCACACAGCTCTGCAAGAGCCCCAGGGAGGAGAGCCCAGAGCCTCTCTGGACAATGTGCTCAGGGCTGGCCCTGCCCAGGGAAGAAGTTGTGCCTCCTGTGCAGGGGAATTGCCGGGCTCAGCCCCTGCCCGTGGCTCTGGTGCCATTGCTGGGCCCCGGAGCAGAGCCTGGGCCCTGCTCTGCCCCTCCCTGCACACAGGGACACCCAGGGCTGAGGGCCCCTCTCAGCTGGGGCTCCTCTCCAGCCTGAACAGCCCCAGCTCCCTCAGCCTTTCCTGGGCACCGAGATGCTCCAGGCCCTTCCTCAGCTGCGCAGCCTCCGCTGGCCCCGCTCCAGGAGCTCCTGGCCCTGCTCTGCTGAGGATCCAGAGCTGGACACGGCACTCCAGAGGTGCCTGCAGGGCTGCCCACAGGGCCACCATCCCTCCCTGACTGCTGACAATGCTCTTCTGCTGCCCCNTGCTGCCCCAGGGACAGCTCCGTGTCCCCCAGCACCCCCAGGACACTCTGCTGCCCCAGGGACAGCTCCGTGTCCCCCGGCTCCTTCCCCACAGAGCTGCTCCAGTGGCTCCCTCCCAGCCTGTGCTGGTGCCCAGGGCTGTTCCTGCCCACGTGCAGGACCTGCATTCCCCTTGCTCAAAGGGGATCCATGTGTGACAGGATCTGGAGACACTGCTGTAGTAGGTGGGTGAATGATGTCTTCTTACTCTAGAGGCTCCCCCATAATTCCTACAGATCATCAGGGAGAACCTCTAATTGCACAGGAGTCTCAGGACCAAACTTCCCAAAGCATCCCTGCAAAACCCTCAGGGATTTATCCCTCAAGCCAATGCCAGAGCGCTCCAGCCGTGCTGGCACTGCTGGTGGAAGCTGTTCCTTCTGGCATTTTCCATCCTAATTTAATTGAGAAAAAAGAGGTGACATGTAAGAGGAAGGCAGGGAATATCACATAAAATCCAACTGGAAAAGTGGGAGCAGGCAGGAAGCAGATTTTCCCTCACAGAGCAACCGCATGTGCACACCAAGAGGGGTTTGGTGCTCCCCTTGTTCACTCTGGCAGACAGATGGAAATGTGGGAAGAGCTCACTGAACCCAAGTTCCACATAACCAACCCCATCCTGGGATCTCCCTGCTCCGAACTCACTTCTAATTTCAGTTACCTACTGCGATTTTGCTTTTTGTGTGAGCATCGCTTTGGAAAGTAAAATCAACAGCTTGGGCCTTGCAGGTCCTTTTGGCTCCACGTGGGATGGACTCTGCAGAGGCAGGAAGAGTTTAACACCTCCACACAAATAACCTTAACCTGGCAAAAGTCAGGAAAAGGCAGAAGAATGAAAGCTTCATCTGGAGAAAATCTGGACAAGCAGGCAAACAAAAGCACCTGGCATGCCCAAACATCCAAGAAAAGTCTAAGGGTGAAGAACAGGAGAACTAGAAGGTCTCAGCTCTCAGGAGGTTTATTTTGGCACAGGGGAATGGCAGGGCCATCTCTGGGATGACAGAATTACACCCCCAGAAGATGCTGGAGACAGGAAGGCTACACCAAACAGCCTGTTCTAAAAAAAAAGAGTAATTTATTGTGATGAATTTTATTGTGCTTAACAAAACAAATTATCGAGATCAACTGTAGATGGAAATTCCAGTGTAAACAAGGAAGGAGAGAATTAGGATGAGATTTCTGGCCATCCAAAGGATGAGCAAGGGTGGCTGTGATCTGGTTTGGGTTTTAAGGGACCTTACAATCATCAAGCAATGGGCAGGGACAACTTCTACTAGATCCAAGCCCTGTCCAACCTGGCCTTGGACACTTCCAGGCATTAGGCAGCCACAACCACATGACAGATAAGAAAAGATAATCCAGGCCCAATTCAAAGTCCTACCCTTGGGAGAACCTCCTTGTAAGAGAAAAATCATGATCTAACACTGCTGCAGAGAGGTTTCATATAAAAGCACCACTTAAAAAGTGACAAAAGGGAATTCGAAGAGCAGCTGATGAGAATTAAATCTCAAAAGTGGCACATGGGGATCTGGACACAGCAAACACACCCCGAGTGGATCTAGGAGAGGCCAGCAGGAATTTGGAGTGGCTGAGTTGCCAGGATATTAAAAGTAAGAGCACCCTTCACATACGGAGTCATTTCAAACAAATCAAGAAAGAGGAAAGAAAAAAGAACCAAATCATGTCCAGTTGAAAGGAAAAACACCATAAGACAGAACAAAAAAGGCAAATAATGACTTCAAAAGGCTTCAAACCAAATAATAAACCCTTCCTGACCACAGCAGCAGCACAAGCCTGCCCATGGGCTGCAGAGACCCTACAGAGACCCTCTGGAAAGAGCCCACCGAGGAGAAAAAAGCCATGGGAGAGAAGCTCAGTGCACTTTTTACCCCTGAGCTCAACGTGGAAGGTCTTGGGGAGAGCCTCCCAGCACATCCTCCTGCCCAGGGAAGCTCCAGGGGAACCCCATTGAAGTGTCAGGAGGGGACTCAAGTCAACCAAGGGACCAGATGGGCCTCCCCCAGCACTTCTGTGTAACCTCCAGGATGGAAGTGGCTTTTTGATGGAATCCAAAGCCCTCTGGTCCTCTACACCCAACATCTGTCCTAACAGAAGCACTTGACACATGGATAAATCAGAGTTCTTTGGGGAAGAGCCAAGGAGCTTGCCAAGCCTACTGGAGCTCTTTGAAGGAGTCCCCAGGCACATGAGAAGGAGAGATATGCTGGATAGAGTTGGCTTGGATTTCCTAATGGCATCTGACAAGGTTTGAAAGGCTCTTACAGAAAGGATATAAGAAGAAAGGTCTGTGCATTGATTAAAACAAAAAAAAAAGTTCAAAATAGGAAATGCATGGCTCATTTTCCTAATGGAGGGAGGCCAGCAGTGCTCAAATCCTTCCTGTTGAACATCTTTAGGGATACACTGGAAAAACAAGGAGAAGAAGTAAAATGACAGCATTGGTGAAAGGTATGAAGTCACCAAAACCAGCAAACAAAAGCCTGAGGTAAAAAACTGAACAAGGAATTAAAGACACTGAGGGACAAGCTAATACCTACACTTGAAATCCTGTAGGAATGAAGTGAGGAGGGAAAAAATCCAGCATAAGCAGGAGGTGATGGTCATTCATCCACCTTTACTGCCCTCACTTCAAAAGCTGAGGAGTAAGGTTGGAAAATGTATTGGAAAGTGATGGTGAGAAGCACAGATCTGGATTGGATTCTGTGCTAGGGGAAAAGACACCTTTGGCAGGAGATGATCTAAGTTGAAAAGGTCAGGGTGTGCCACAGAAAGCAGCTGTGCAGATTCAGGGAAGAGAAACCCACCAAGGAATGCTCAAATCTATCGACAGCAGGAAGTGCCCGAGTCCCAAAGGGCTGGAGACAAAAGGCTGCCAATTAATAAATCAATAATCACCTCTTTGCTCTTCTCCCCCTTCTAGACACCTGCTGGAGGGCATGGGCAGAGACAGGACCCAGCTGGATGCACTGAGGCACTTTCAACAGATTTGCAGAGAACTGAGATAAACTGGGAAACTCACGACCCCTCCGTGTAGTGTCTAAGAGCATTAAAGCCCAGAGCTGTGTTTCCCAGCCTGCCCTGGAAGCTGTTTGTGTCTGACATGGTGAGACAGGAGCTGCTCAATCTTACAGCTTGTCTTGACCAGATAAAAGGAAGTTCTTATCAGGCATTTATTTTATTTATTTAACACATGGCAGCCAGGCAAAAACAGAGTTCTCGCTGCTGCGCTGCTGTTGCACTGAAATTCACCGCAGGAGAAACTCCCAAGTGCTCTGACAGCATTGGAATATTATCCTGTCCTAATCAGGAAGGGATTAGAAAAACAAGGAACCAAACAAACCAGCTGAACTCCCAGGGTTTTTTACCTCAGGTAACTCCTTGGCTGGGAAAGGGATGCAAGCTGGGTCATTTGGGGAGTCCAGGCACCAAATCCTGCACATCCCAGCAGTCCAACATCATTCCTGATTTTCTGATGGAGCACAGTATTTCCTAAAACACCTTCCATGCACTCAGCTTGGTTTGGAGATGGAGCTGAACTTGCATGGATGAGCGCTCCCCCAAAACCCCTCCAAGCCACGTTCCCAACACTGGAACCTCGCCCCAGCTCTGGAAAATTCAATGGGATACAGGTACAACAGCAGGTCTGGGCTGGGGAACACAGAGAGGACCAAGGACTCTGGTATGCAACACCAGGGACAGCTCAGAGGACAGCGGATCAAAAGCAAGGAGCTTCCTGAGGGTTTCTTAGCATCCCTTTGAAAGTTCCCATCCCTTATCCAGCACTTTCCCATACTTCCACTGGAGGGCAGGAATATCTCACATTTCCAGAGACGACCCTTCAGCCCATTGCACACCCTTAAACAGCCCGAGGAAGGCCCGGTCTGTGGGGACATTCTTGTGCTCCTCCACACTCTCATTTGGTTTCTGTCCTGCTTTCATGGAGCAGCTCCGTTTTTTCAAAACATCCTAATTATTTTCATCAAACAACTGCAGCATTCACAGTTTGTCCCCACAGCCATGCCTCCCCTCCCAGTGCTCCTCTGCCTCCCTGCATCACCTGCAGCTACAGATATTCTGGAATTCCATACACTCGCATGGAGAAGGAGATTTACATCCTCACTGCTTCCTCAGGAGACAAAGAAACTTTTTAAAATATTTCTGGCTGGGAGGCACGGAGCTCTGCACAGGGATCAGGACAGGCTGGGTCCATGGGCTGAGTTCAGCAGCACCAAGTGCCGGGTCCTGCCCTGGGGTGAGCCCAGGCCCTGCAGCTCCAGGCTGGGCAGAGGGGCTGGAAAGGGCCCGTGGGGAAAGGCCCTGGGGGTGCTGTGCCAGCGGCTGGGCAGGAGCCCAGGGGTGCCCAGGGGGGCACGAGGCCAATGGCCCCTGGGCTGTGCCAGCCATGGGGTGGCCACAGGCCCAGGGCAGGGCTGTCCCCTGGGCTGGCCCTGCTAAGGGACCTCGAGGGCTGTGTCCAGTTCTGGGCCCTGCAGCCAGAGAGCCCTGGAGGGGCTGGAGCGTGTCCAGGGAAGGGAACGGAGCTGGGAAGGGGCTGAGCCTGGAGAAAAGGAGGCTCAGGGGGGACCTTGTGGCTCTGCACAAGTCCCTGCCAGGAGGGGACAGCCAGGGGGGGTCGGGCTCTGCTCCCAGGGAACAGGGACAGGACAAGGGGAAACGGCCTCAAGCTGGGCCAGGGGAGGCTCAGCTTGGACAGCAGCAGGAATTTCTCCATGGAAAGGGTGCTCAGGCCTTGGCAGGGGCTGCCCAGGGAGCTTTGGAGTGCCCATCCCTGCAGGTGTCCCAGGAAGGGCTGGAGGTGGCACTCAGTGCTCTGGGCTGGGGACAAGGTGGCCATGGGGCACAGCTGGGACTCCATGGGCTGGGAGGGATTGTCCAGCCTCAGTGACCCTGGGACTGTGTGACAGTCTTGCAGAGCTGACCTGGGGACCTCTGGCTTGTATTGCCTATATCTTCATCAGTGAAAACTCTCATCAAGGGTAGAATATAATTGATTTACTGTCTCCTGCAATGGGACATATGGAGGTTCCTGAAGGGGTCACACTTAAGGTTGATCTGCTCGACAGATTTTATGTGGTTGCCAAAAGTTCTCCAGCAAAGGCCATTAAAGACACAAAGCTTCCAGGAGACAAACGGAGAGGTCTTCTCATGGAGAAAGAACTGCTCTGGAAAGCAGGAGGCCACCACCTGTGACCCTGAGCCTGGGGCTGCTGCTGCTTGGTGGAGTCAAAATTCAGATGAATAAAGGTCCCCAAAAGGTTTCTGTGAACTTTCAGCCACTCAGAGCAGCAGAAAAGAAAAAGAGTGAACCAGAATGAGCTACAGAAGGACCTTGAGAAGGGCCTGGAAGAAGCACCTCAGTGCTTCTCCAATAATGATGAAATCAAACAGAGATAGAAAAAAATAACCCAAACTTCCAATACCAAAAACAGGCTCTGGGATGACAATTCCCCTCAACAACCCCAGGAAAGCATCAGCTCCATGCTGATGGGCCAGAAGAAGGATGCAACGTCAGGGATCACCAGGAAAACAGTCTGGCTTTATACAAACTACAGCACCACAGGAGTCATGGCTGAGCAAGCTGGGACTCTCCAGTCTGAAAATTGCCCACAATTCAGCATTTTCAAGACGTATTTAGTAAAGGGAGACATCATTTCATTAAAATCCAGGGGTTCCTGGACTATCTGAATATTAAATATCTGGGATTATGCTGACCACACCCTGCTCTAGGAACTCTTCACCAAATTTAAGCACCTGACTTTTACAACCTAATTGTATGCTATAAAGAGCCAGTGTTAGCCCCTTACAGGGGAAACAATTCTGCAGGTGAAGCTCTTCCCACTTGGGCTCTTTCTCTGCCAGTTGTTCCCAGAAGATGGGAGAGAGCAGGATGGTGTCAGACCTGTTTTTTTACGAATTCCGGTTAATTCGCTTCCTCTCTTCAGATCCATTTCCTGATGTGGAAAATGAAGATACACTGGAGATTTACGCAGGGACAGATCACCTATGGGATGTGTGGGATCAGGTGAAAGGCCCATTTTTCTCCTCAGGAGAACAGGAAGCATGTGAAGAAGCAGAGCAAGCGTGTGGTGATATTCCCTGGAATACTCTGGCAGCCTCTGGAGGCTTGGTGGGTTTGCAGGAGCTCCTGGAAAGGTGTTACAAGAAGGAGCAGAACGTTGCACACCAAACCCACCCTCCTTGTGCTTTTCCAGCAGGAATCTCAGCCCTCCCAAGGGGGATGATCCCTTTGTGTGAGCATTCCAGACAAAACCCAGATCACAGCAAGGAACTGAGCTGCTGGAGAGAGCCCAGAGAGGCAGAGGATGATCTGAGGGATGGAGCAGCTCTGCTGGGAGGAAAGGCTGGGAGAGCTGGGTGTGCTCACCTGGAGAGGAGAAGCTCTAATTGTGGTTTTCCAGTGCCTGAAGGGGTTCCCCAAGATGGAGAGAGACTCTTCATAAAGGCCTTCACTTCTCCAGTGGTCAGTCTATACAAAACTTTTCCAAAAGTCCATTTCTATTTTCAAATGGGATCATCTCTTCCTTTACAAGTAGGTTTTACTCCTGCCTCTTTCAGCATCTTTAGTAATACCCAAACTCTACCTGCTGCTCACTGAGAGGATAAGAGACCCAGAAACATTTCTTTTTTAATGTAATAAAACAATCCTTAACCAAAGGGTAAACAGTGATCCTGGGGTCGAACTATACAGCCAAACATGTGGTTTCTGATAAAGATCATCTTCCTGCACTTCCCCTCTGCTAATGGCTCTGCTGTCACTTGAAACTCTCAGGAGAGCCTTAATGCCTTCTTCCTTTCCTGGAATTAGCAGTGGAGGTTTCAAATGAGCTTCCCTTTGACTGAAAATGAATCAGGGGAGGCCTGAACTCAGCACTGTGCCAAACAAACATAATTCTGTGAGATTTTCCTGTCAGGCACCTCAGCCTGATTAACACCAGGCAAGGCAGGGGAGGCAAAGCTCCTTTGTAAGCCATACGTGGGGATTAGGAATGTCTGCATCCCTCAGGACTAAATCAAAATTGGCTTTTTAAGTAGGTGCCAGTGTTTTAGCTTGTTAAGGCACAAAACATGTGGTTCTCTGTTTATTTTTAAGCAGAGTGGCTTTTGAGGCTTTGTCTGTGAGGCCTTTTGACAGCAGCCGTGATATTTCCAAAGCTGCTCCAAATCCCTCCCCTGGATTCAGGGATGGGAGGATGAGCCCATTTCAGCCCAAGGACTGTGAAAAAAAGGCTGTTCTCCTGCAGCTTCCAACATCAGAGGCTCTGATGGTGTTGTGCAAGTGACTGTTGAAATCCCAGAATCATGGAATGGTTTGGAAGACACTTTAAAGCCCATCCAGTGCCACCCCTGCCATGGCAGGGACACCTTCCACTGTCCCAGGCTGCTCCAATCCCCAAAGTCCAACCTGGCCTTGGGCACTTCCAGGGATCCAGGGACAGCCACAGCTTCTCTGGGCCAACTGTGTTTCCATGCTTTTTTGTTGTTTATATCCTCACCAAATCCCCTGGATTTTAAACACCGACCTCTTGGAAGATGTAAAATTCATCTTCACCTTGCTGACACTCTGCATTCAGACCATTGCACCCACATCCTTCCAAATCAGGTTGAAGAGCAAACACAGAATAATTTAGGATGGAAAAGACTTGTCAGATCATCGAGCCCAAGCCTCAGTCCAGCATCTTGTCCGGCATTCACATCATGGTGCTGCAAGGAATGTCCTTAAGGGGATTTTCCTAATTATTTCCTGCTCATTATTTCAGCTCATCTGCATTAACCACTGAGAGAAACAGCAGATCCTGAAGGATCCCCTGGAATGGGTGACCTGGAGTGTGTTTCTCATGCACAGAATTGTACATGAATCATATTTCCACCTCATCAGCTGTAATTAATTACACCAAAAAGAGAGAGGTTTGATAAAATTTCTTGTTGCACTGGAGCACTCTGCACTAAAATAGCCATAAAGCCAAACACCACAACCTGTTATCTCCTCATTCCCAGCTTTTCAGCATCACACCTGGATTTTCCAAGTAGAAAAGCATAACTGAGATGTTTCAGCAAGGAGAGACTCGATGATTATCAACTCTCCTGCCTTGATTGTTCCCTTCCCAGTTTATTTGGCTCTAAGCTGAGTGTTTGTGCCTGGCAATTCAGCGGAGAAACAGAGTTGTGTTTTCCAAGACTTCTCCTCATCTCTTTATTCCCCACTGCTGTGACAGCCCAGGTTCCCATAGAAACTGAGAGTAAAGAGCAGAAGTGTAAAATACAAATGAACAGGGCCAAGCTGGCAGTGCTGTGTTTTATTGGACAAATAAATATCACTAATGGGCACTGGGCTTTTCTAAGGGCAGAGCCAGATAAAGCTGCACCTTATCAAATAAAGAGATGGCACACAAATGATAATGCCCAGACTCACTGGGAAGGGGTCAATCCCACTTCTGGAAACTGAGCTGTTTTTTGGATTATTCTGTTTTGAAGGCAGCAAAACCCCAGCTCCTCATTCCCAGATCTGATCCTGACTCCCCCAGATCACCCCAAGTTGCTCTGGATTCTCATCCCTCAATGCTGGAGCTTTGCAATGTGGGAATGGGGCAACAAGCACTAATTTAAGACCTTCTCAGGTGGACTTTATCATTTAAAATGAGTATTGGCACAAGGATTGAAGTTCTCTGTACAAAGCACTGTAAAAATGGGTTTCTGAGGAAAGAGGAGGGTGGATGCTTTTGGATGTATCTTGAAAGTAGTCCTGGATAATTTTATTTTTTATTTATTTTTTAGTGAAAGGGTTTTTTTAAATTGAAGGACTTCTGGAAAATTATCAAGTTGATTGAAAATTATCACTTTGGAATTATCAATTCGATTCCAAAATGACAGCAGGATTCTTCCCAACAAGAACGCTGGAAATGGGAGAGAGATACTACTGGGACTATAAACTATTCCAAGCCCTGGAGAGTTTTTAGAAGGCCATAATAAAATATGATTGAGTCTTTTTTTTCCTAGAGACACTTTCAATGCCATTTAGAAATATGCCAGGAGGGTTTATCCTTGGGCACCCCTGTTGTGCCTTCTCCAAAGGGGTGACACAGATCAGCCTCTCCTGAGCCCCTGCAGCAGAAGGAGTGATGCCCTCTACTAGAAATGTTCTTTGTCTAAAACATACACTGAAACTGGGGGAAAATTAGGAAAACTTTCAAATAGCCAGGGTGTTTGCAATTCTTTTCATTTCCAAGCCAGGCTGTGCTATCCAACACTCACTGACTCAAAAGGGGAATCCACTGGAGCAGCTCCTGTTGAGTTTTTGAGCAATGCAGCCCCTGGCACCCCCCAAGCTCAGCTTTCTTATGCTCAGCTCTTTTGTTTAATGGCACAGGAGATGATGCAGGTCAAATATTTGAATTTCTTTCCCCCCAGCCGTGTTTAAAACAATGTTGCAAAATGCTTGAAGCCATGCAAGGAGATTCACATAAAAGGACACTTGAGTCAAGAGCCTCCCACCTCAAACCATCATCAACCCACCAGGAAAGGGAAGGTACAGCACTACTTGTTCCCAGCCTTTACACCTCCCCTGTCTCTCCTGAGAAGTCTGAGTGGTTTTTCCATTTCCAAGGAGCTGTCCTGGATAATGAGGCACTGATAAAAACCTGCCTGCCTGAGAAACAATGGAGAGGTTGAAACACAAATAGAAACAGGAGGAAATATTCTTCATTTTGCTGCTGCATTTCCCAAGCTCAGTAAAAGGAAGTTCAAATGACCAGAGTTTTAGCTAGTTGCAAGAAAAGCAGTCGATGATATTTAATTTTCAGGGGACTTTGGGAAGTGCTGAGTGTGGTCTGTGACCAGTGCAAGGCTCACTCCTGCAGGACTTTACCCTTTGCAACCATAAAATATGAGAGCAAATCCCTTTTGCTTTAAATGTCAGCTTAAATACTTAGCAAGGACACGTGTGAGCAGCAGGGAGCAAAAGCCTTGGAGCAGCATTTTCTCCGGGATCTCCTGTTTTTCCAAGCAGGAGGTCATGTCCTCACTAAGCACTTGTTCAACTCCTAAATATTTTCATGTCTGAATCTGACCCAGATGCAAAATATGACAGCTCAGCTCCTGCATCATTTTTAAAACAGCTGATTTGGAGCAGTGGAGTTGGTAAAAGAGCTTTCAAAGCTGAACTCCAGGCACTCACTCACTCCCCGAGTGTAGGAAATTACTGGGAAGCTGGAAGTGGGGGAATTTAAGGGCACAGCTGATGTTTCAAAGCAGCAGCTTTTTAATTTGTGCCAAGGCAGCATCTGCAGGGACTCCCTGGCAATTTCCCTGCGTGTTCCAAGAGTCCCAGCCCTGGCCTGGGCTGCTGCCAGCCGTGCTCCCATCTCAGGCTCCTCAAAGAGTTCTGAGCCATGGGAATTCCCTGCTGCCCTCCAAGAGGAATGAGATCATTCCTGCAAAGAGCAGCCTCCAAGGGGCTGCAGGAATAACGATCCCTGTGTGAGGAATGCACCTTGCTGAGGAAGCTTCTTGGGGTGGAAACGCACCCAGGTCTGAGATTTAATCCGAGATTAATGTTAGAGTAAGTTAGGCAAGACTCCATTATCTTCATGCAGGAAAAGCTTTACTGTGTAGGTTATATTTCATAGGATTATCAGAAGGCACTGTGTCAAATCTTATTGGTTGATAATACATTCACACTTAGTTCATTGGGCACTACATGGTATTTTGCATATCCATCAAACTTCTGTATTTTTAGTTAGCTTGCATATTTTCTCTACTGATTATCATGAGACAGATCTTATTTTTATACAGGTGTACTTATTTTTAACCCAAGGAATAGACTGTTGTGCTAAGAAGCTCTCATTCCCAAGATTGTTTTTCCATGGGAACTTGCAAACTACTCAGCTGCACTTATAAGAAGTGACAGGCCAGCTATTAATTTAGCAGAGCAAGGTTTAATTTTATGAGGCTTTTCTTTTATAATTTCTCTACCTATCTGTGGCAGACTCAGATCAGCACCAGGACCTGGAACTCTGAAGGGTTTGGGGGGGTATGGCACAGTTGTTTAACACAGATCACCAACAGCTGAGCACATTCCAACTGCACACTTTGGAGCTCATGGTACCACTTTAATCCCTCGCTCTGTGATCAATAAATGATGTTATTTCATGTTTTCTACAGAGCAATCCAACAACTGTGCAGGAAATGACAGGAAACCAAGAGATAGCAAAGACAGGGCTCAAACACATATCCCTGTGCTGCTTTGCTGAGCAGACAGCCAGAAACACCTCACTGCCATCACTAAAATGAATTTTAAATACAGCCATGAATGAGAGGCTTTTAACTCGCATCAGAAATTTAATAACAAAAGCCCCATTAAAAACCTCCAGGTAGTTTTACATTACTGTCCAACATAATGGGCCAGATCAGGCTTTCATCTCCTCTTTCAAGGTTTACAGGCACGGAGCTATCGCACATATTCACAATGTCATCTTATCTGTATTTCTGATGTTTCATCTTGTTATACCTTCACAGAAGCTGTGGGATCAGCTAAATCATGAGACCTGACTTTCCTTTTTTTTTTTTTTTTAATGTTTTCAGATGATTTAAGGATTTAGAGCTCAGCACTTCTCATCATTTCACGGAGTGTTCAGCGAGGCACTGAGGAAATGGAGCAAATGCAGCTGAGGGCAAATCAATGTAAGTGGAGCAGAGAACAGCCAGGAAAACCAAGTGCACTGCCCAGTGTGGGGTTTGGGATGCCCTAAATCTGGTCCAAGGCCAGGCTGGATGGACTTGGAGCAACCTGGGATAGTGGAAGGTGTCCCTGTCCATGGAACTGGATGGGCTTTAAGGTCCCTTCCAACCTGAACCAATCTGGCATTCCAAGTGCTGCAAACAAGCACATGGGAAAAATACTAATAATATCACATGGTGGCAGTTTCTCAGGATCCCAAAATAATATTGGAAGCGCCAGGATTTATTTTTTTTTAAATAAACCTCCATTGCTCAGTGTTACGGTATACATTACTGTAATGGAGGCTGGCACCTTCCTGGTGATCCCAAAGATGGGAGCATCACATCTTGTGGGTCCTGCAGCTGGGAGCAGGAAAGGCAGAAATCTGTCCTAGAATCCTTTCCTGGAATCCCAGAATGGTTTGGGATGGAAGGGATATTAAAGATCATAGAGTGCCACCCCTGCCATGGGCAGGGACACCTTCCACTGTCCCAGGCTGCTCCAAGCCCCAAAGTCCAGCCTGGCCTTGGGCACTTCCAGGGATCCAGGGGCAGCCACAGCTTCTCTGGGCACCCTGTGCCAGGGCCTGCCCACCCTGCCAGGGAACAATTCCTTCCCAATATCCCATCCATCCCTGCCCTCTGGCAGTGGAAGCCATTCCCTGTGTCCTGTCCCTCCATCCCTTGTCCCCAGTCCCTCTCCAGCTCTCCTGGAGCCTCTTTAGGCAGGTAAAGGGCTCCCCAGGCGCTCCCCAGGTAAGGATGAGATGAAGGTAGAAATCCTGAGTGGAATGGGGACTACATTTAGGCTGGAAGCTATGTATAGAAAGCAGTTTGAGCCCTCAGGAAAAGTGATTGTTTGCTACAGGGAAGAAGAAAAAGGGTTTGTGTTGGTGGCTCAGCTGCGGGTGAGATGGAGGCGTCGGCAGCAGCTTTGGAGCTAAGGCTGCACTGGATTTTTCACTTGAAGTGGGATTAAATTCTTCCATTTCACAGTTGAGTGATTGAATTTCATCTTCCAATGTGACACAGTTTCTGTCCTGGGGTCAGCTGAAATCACTGGGCAGTTTTTGGGTGCCACACTCACTAATGTTTGCAGGGAGCACAATGAATATTCACTCATTTTGAAACAAGAACCTCCACCCTCTACTCCTTCCCCTCTCCCTGCAGTTAAAACAACCAGCATTCCCAAACCTTGGAGCTACTCCCATAAATCCTGGCCTGGGAAGCTTTTTGGGTGAATGGGAAGAAACTTCATTATCTGGCAATGCCTTTGCCAAGATAATTTGACAGCAGGGAGACAACACTCTCCCACTTCCCGTCCTGGTGCTTCCCTCTGGGTCCCAAATCTTTTCCTGCCAAACCTTCCCTGGGTGTCAGCACCAGCAACATACCTGCCCTTCATCTCTCACTGACTCTACATCTCCTTCTTTCCTTTCCCTTACAAATTCTTTGATATAAAAGTGAAGTCTGAGCTCGTAGGAGCTGCTGAGGTACGGCCACGAAGAACTGGACTAGCAGGGAACTGCAGTGCTGGGAAAGCCACAAATGATCCCACACCTTTTTCTAGCAGCTCCAAAATCACTGGCTCCCTGTAGCAGCAGGATCACTCCGTTTTATTTGTATTACATTTTGTACAAGTGCCTCCCTGTTATTTAAGTCAGCAGATAACAGCAGGACAGAAATAGCCCAACTTCCAGTGGTGTAATCCTTCAAAGCTGTTTAGATAAATCCTCAGGACAGCTCCAAAATGTGCTGGACAAGCAATTTACACCACCAGGGGTGCAGGGAAATGTTTTAATGCTGCCTTTGCCTCGACATCCCCCAAAGCTGGCCCAGATTTCTGGTTAAAGCACCAATGCAGTGCCCCAGAGAGCTCTAAACTCTGGGATTAGCAGAGTATTCCCAGCAGCTCCTGAGAGAAGCATTCCCATCCATGCCAAAGGAATGGTTGATATTTCCAAGCCCAGACCTCCAATTGCTCCCACCATGTGCAGCTGGAATGGCCACGCACATGGAGGCATCCGCATTGCATTTCTGCTCCCTCTGGAATTTGTTATCCCAGGGATGATTTCTGCTGCAGTTTTGCTTCCTCAGGACAGCCCTAATTCCATAAAACAAAGAGGACAGCCCCAATTCCACAAACGAATGCAGCCAGCTGTTGGAAGAGCAGCCCCCTTCAGAGGCCCTGACTTTTCCTCACCAAAGCTTCCATGTGACATCTGCCCCAGCCCATTATCACATCCAAAGGTCAGCTGAGAAAGGGGAGAGCACAGAGATTATTACCTAAATAAAACAACCTGGCTTTCAAAGGTCATTTCATGTATCCCTGGTGGGTGACAAAGCATTCCCAGTGCTCTTTCTCCAGAGGGAAGCAGCCACCAAATCTGCCTGGCGTGGTCTCTGTGTGAATAATTCAAGTCTGCAAACAAACAGCAACTCCTCCTCAATAAACAAAGTCACATTTAGCATTTACCTTCACTTAGGGACATCACCCTTCCTGGTCTCTTGCTGGGCTCTCACATTTTCAAATGATTCCTGAGATGTTTTCTAATTCCACCCCTATTCATTACGGCAATCAGGAAAATCTGATAGAGCTGGATACAAACTACCAGTGGCTTCAGGATGGAATGAGAAATTATTTAAGGCTGAACACTGAGAAAAGCAAAACTCTCCAGCAGGAAGAGAAAAAAGCTCTTCCATATTAGAGGCCAAATAATGCCACCTAAAATCTCAGATTTTCTGAACAGCAAATGTTCCAGCTCACACAAACTGAACAGGTATTGATGATCAGTTATTGCTTCCACACAGCCCTCACCAGGGAGGAGAAGGGCTTTAATTATTTACACAGCTTAAAAGAAATGACTGCAACCTCTGCTTTTTATAGCCCTGAGGAGCTTTTTGCCAGCTTTTTGCACATCCCACAGGATTTCTCCCCAGTCTGGCACCACGGATAGCTGAGGCAAAAGCTGCTTCCCAGATGGTCCCTAATGTAGGGAACAAGGGACACAGAGGGGGATGGAGCCCCTCAGCACAGCTCCCTGACACTGCAAAGCCAGCAAATACTGTCTCTTGCAGGAAAAACGACATCCCATGCCTTGGTGGATTATTTCAGCCGAAGTTTTCCAGCCCAGCACCAAGTCAGACCCTCACCAAATCATCCTCTTTAACTGGAAGCTCCCATTTGGGAACCCTAACTCTGCCCATTTCCCTTCTGGCAGGGGTTAAAATTTTTCTTGGCTTATCTCAACAAAATAAAACCATCCTTCCCTAATGCCCAGGGCTGTTTTAGCCACACAACCCCAGGGCTGGCTGGATGTCCAACCCAGCAGGTTGGACAGAGCCCTGCACAGGCAGCATCTGCAGACAAAGCTTTCCCAAGCTCTTCCACCACACCAGAACAGGAGTTTCCATGAAGATAAACTGGTTTCTGCTCCTTTTTACAGAACTGAAGGGCCAATCCAGCCTCAGTGTGTTTATGGAGGTGTTTCCTCATTCTCAGTGGATCAAGACTGTGACCATCACTTTGACCCACAGATATCAAAGTTGCAACAAGCAAGTCTCATTTCTGGATGGTGGGATTGCTCCTTTACTCTCTCTCTTCTTACCCTTTATTTCTTTTCCTTTCTTTTCCATAGACATCTTTGTACTTTTATATTGTTTCATTTTTATTGGTATATAAAAAAGAAAAATATTAATAACCACCCTCTGCAGCAAAATTAAGTCAATTGACTCCTGGGATGGTTTTTATTAATAAATTGAGTCAGAGAGGGGGTGTAAGGAGAAAAAAAGGACATCTTAGGGACTGAAAAAGGAGACTAGAAAAAGGGACTGAAACAAAAAGTATGGATAGAATCATTCAGGTTGGAAAAGAGCTCTCAGATCTTTGAGCCCAGCTGTTAATGAAGCTCTTCATTTAAACACAGCTCCAGAAAGATGAAGGGTTCTGGGGCAGGAGCTAAAAGGATATGGAAAGGCATCATACACTACATAAAAGTCCCTGTCCCCTCAAGCCCTGGGAAAAGCAGCCAATTTTGGCAGTGAGTATCCAGACATTACCCCAGGGCTGCAACACAGCTGGAATGGGAAAAAAAATCAAGGGAAAAGTGCAGTCAGAACAACCTCTACCTGCAGAGAGCCTGGAGCAACAGCATGAAGGTGCCAGAGTCCAGGCTGATGCCTTAAGTCCTAGCTTTCACATTTTTCAGATTCTGTGCTGCTCTAGTGTGTAACTCTGAGCTTCACATTAAGTGTTAGCAAGTTCTCTTCACAGGGTAGGCAGACAAAACAATTCCTTTTCCAACTTGAGACCAAGGACAGCTGTCACAAGCTCCAGACCAAATAGTATAAACAACAGTGAACTGAAGAGAGAAAAACAAGAAGGATGGGACTTGATAACCTGAAGCTGGAATTGGACAATGAACTCCAAGATGCAAATGGAGCAGAACTGATCAAAGTGCCAGAGCCCGTGCCCGGTGTCCATTTTGTGCCCATTTTGGTTCATCTTGGGTGCAGCCCTGGCTGGGCTCTTGTGCTGCCCAAGGTGCATCCATGGAGGAAATGCTTTTAATTTAAATTTTAATTTAAATCCCTGCTTTATTCTTTAACTCTGTCCAGCCTCTATCCTAGGTCAGCCTTCACAAGGCATCAAAGTTTCAGCTGGGGATTAATCCCAAGCCCTGCTGCCACAGGACATTGGCACTGGGAGCCAGCTGGGAATGTGATGGGAGGTGGGACAATGCTGCTGGGGGCTGTGCTGGGCTGGGCACCCCCAGCTGTCCCAGGGACACCTCGGTGGTGTGGCTGTGTCACAACCCTGCTGTGGAAAGGTGGCACCAGCTAGAGAGGGACCTCTCCAACCTTGGTAAGGGTTCAACAATTGCACAGGATCAACACCAGGAGTTCCCAGGTTGGGAAGAGCCCAGCAGGAAGGATTGGCGTGCCCAGAGCAAAGGGGGTCACTGAACCTCGCCCCACTTGGCACCACCAGCTGCAGCAGAAACCATCCTCCTGTGTCCTCTGGGGTTTATGGAAGCTGCTGGAGTGGCTCCATCTGGAAGCAACCTACACACTGAGATAATCCTGATTATTTGGGCATCTCCTTCATGCCCTAAATGCCAGCATGGCTGGGCCTGGCACTGGGACACGAGTGGTGCTCTTCTGGGCTTCCATTTCCTCAGACCATGAAGCAAATTTGCCTCTCTCTCTCCCCTTTTAGGAGGCAATTATAATATTCATTAGTTAATTAATTCATTAAGTCATTTGAATACATTTGAGGAGTAGAATATTATAATTCATATTATAGTCTGCATAATCCTATAATTAAAATTATAGCCTACAATTAAAATCTTGGTCTCACACATGACATGTCTGCAATTGCTGATTTAAGAGAGGGAGCACAAAGGATGGACATTAAAGGGGACTGCCAACCCCAAGCTGACAAAAGCCAGGAAAATGCCTCTAAAACAAGAATAAACTCAATAAATAAATCAGCTACTCCAGACCTGGAGGACAGATGGATACGTGGAAAGATATTCCAAGCCTGTAACTTCTGCCTAACATCCTCTCAGCCGTGCCCTGAGCTCTGGGACTCCAGGAATGTGCTCCAGCATGGAAATGAAAAAAAAACCCAGTGCCACTAATTTTGTAGGCATTTGCAGGCCTGTAATGGTTTGGGTTGGAAGGGACCTCAAACCCCACGTGGTTCCAACCCCTTCCACCTCCCACTAGACCAGTCCTGCCCAAGCTGGCCTTGGTCACCCTGATCCACTTGATCCAGAGGATGCATCCCAAGGCCTTTTCCCAGCTGGCAATGAGCTCTGAAAAGGAGATGTGAGCTAAAAAAAGATGTGCAAAAACATTCCATGGGATTTATGTAAAGCCCCAGAAACCTGCCCACGTTTTATGTTCTGAGTTCTTCCCTATCACAAACCTCCCCTCGGAAAAAATAAGCCCTTGAAGGACAATTAGCTGGAGCTAATTAACTGCTGCTTGGAAAAGAATCCAGGTTGAAGTTGCTGCCAAGGAGACTTTTCTCCCAAGGAGTTTTGCCTCGCGAGGTAACTCTGGAACACCAAAACTTTCTGGAAGGGCTCACAATTCTTCTGGGGTCTCTCTCCAAGGAACTTCAGAATTTTTTCCTCCTCTATCCATCTTTCTGCTGGTTTTTAAGGAGCCCAGCAAAGAGGAATGTGGAATTTGACTGCTAAATACTGTATTTTTCAATAGGGCATTCCTTTTTTTGGATGTTTTTCCAGGCAGACAACACTGATCTGTCCTGCTTTGTCCGAGGCAAAATGCCAAGAGGTGACAATAATGTCACTGTCCCCTCCACTCTGCAGTGGCAGGGCTCCAGCCTCTGACTTAGAAGGTAAAAAAGTTGCTATCAAAATTAATTGATTCAGCCTTTTAGGGAACAATTCCTCCATCAGCAGGGCCTTGCCCTTCCATTGGGATGAAACATTTGGCATTAGAAGAAAAGGACTGGAGAAGATAAAAGCTCAAAAATGTGAAGGTCAAAACCCAGTGGCTCCCAAAAGGAAGAGTTTCTTCCAAAGAGGTCCCAAACCGCAGCTTCCCCCACATTGTACAGCAGATCCTAAAATTCCCTGAACTATCCTCAAAATCTCCTCAATCTGCATCCCCAGCATTCCTGGGATAATAAATACCCAAGAATAGAGCTTAAAATTATAGATGTGGGAAGGGCACATTTTTCTTGGTGCTAATGGTTTGTCGTGGCACCTCCAAAAACCTTCTGTGACCATGACATCGTTTATGACCCAACTCAAAATTCCCCAGTTTTATTCCCAATGTTTTCTTCCCTTCTGCTCCGATGGAAATCAATATAACACAAATAGGAACACTCAAAAATTAATATAAAACAATAACTGAATGACCCTGGGATACTTGGGATCATCTGTCTGAAGAATTCCATGCCCCAAACTCCCTTTTTTGGGGGGATGGTAAAGGAAGTTGATAGTCTCCCACCTTTTTAATTGGGTCAACAAGAATTTAGGGAATTTAACCTTTTTAATGGAACTTCTTAATTAGAAGGAAGCTTACATTTGATCTGAGGCAGGGAAATACTATTCCAATCTAAAATGCAACCCTTTTAATACCTTAAAATTAATTAAATATAATACTTCAAATATCACTCAAGAGAAAAAAAAATCTGTGGGTATTTTTCAGGATTAACAAATTTTGCTCATGAACTGAAGATTTTTGAGATGTATCTTAGTTTCTGAAACAAACCAAGAGTTATTTTTAATCAATACTTAGTTGGGAATTCTCACTTTGCCTCCACAGAGGTGCCCAATACCTTTAGCAGACACCATTCCAACCCCTCGGGTTTAATGAGAAGTTGCTATGTATAACTCAATTGGAATCTGCAATTTAGGCTGTCACTCAGAGCATTTCACTTTGAGAAAACAATTCTCCCCTTCCTTAATCTGCTATGAAAAAAATCCCCACAAAAGCAAAATAATTGAGAGGGACAAAAAGTAAAGGATTTTTGCATAGACCAAATTTAATTTTCTTTTCAACAACTTCTGCCTTTGAATTGTTTTTGGTTGATATTGAGCATCTCCCGAAGCAGAACAGGACCCTCTTGAAAAGCTTTAATCATTGGGAGAGAATCAGAGCTCAAAGATTACAGATTCAAATCAAATTGCAGCTCAAGAATTAATAAAAAGTGGGGGGTTTTAAAATATTTTAATCTCATACTCTACAGCTCCCTTCTGGAAGGAATGAATATTTATTGTGGGCTTCAGATGAATATATTGCTTCGCATCAAGGCAGCTCCAGCTTTTATTCCCAAATAACAAATTCCACTGCCTGTCCTTTGTCTCAAAACATGTTTGACTTTGGAAAGCATCTGAGAAAAGTCAGAGTTCTCTAAAGAAATGAAATGTCTTCAACAACAATTTCCTCAAGTGCAATTACAAGATCTGCAGTTTCTCACCTCACAATATTTCAAGAGGATTTCTGGAAGATCCACTGGGTTCAAATATGGTGACTGAGCAGGACCTTGGGACAACCTGGCTTTGGGCACTGACCAGAGGAGACCCATCTCCATATTCATGGGGAGAACTGGGAAGACACGAGGAGGAAAGTTCCTCCATCTAGAGGAGGAATCTCTCCTTTTTAAGCTGTTTGGTATTATTGCATGGAGAACAAGGAGGGTTTTTTGGGAATTCCAGTGGTGCACCACCAAAAAATACAAGTTTGAGACTTGATGCTGAGCACTTACTTTGCTTTTGCTTCTGCATCCTCGTAGGCTTTGTTGGAGACGTCGTCCAGGCCCCCGATCAGGTGCTTGAAGGAGCTGTAAAGACAAAGGGACACTGTGAGAGGAAAATCACAGAAACACCAAGGTTGGAAAATACCCTGAAGATCATCCAGTCCCACCAGCACTGCCAGGTCCACAAGTGAACCTGAAGAGATTCCACCTGGGATCCAAGAAATCCAGGGTGGCTTTTTGGCAGCAATTGGGACTGGACCTCGATGCCAGTGATGCACCAGGCCCAGGGCTCAGAAATGCTGGAGATGCAGAAACCAACACCAAGAAGATATAAAATTATTTACCCAGCCCACTGAAATGGCTGCTGAAGGTTTTCACCCTCCAGCAGAAGTTCCAGAGTGTATGTGCCAACGTGGCTGGTGATGGCACCTCGACCATCACATCCCTGTCCTCCAGCCAGGAACCCTGTAAATCCCTCTGCTTCCAAAGTGAAATTTTCATTTCTGGATCCCAGCTTTCTCATCTTTAGAGAAAAAGCAGCCAAAAACACATCAAAGGGGGTTCAAACTGAAAGAGAGGGAATTCAAGTTGGATATTGGGAAGGAATTGTTCCCTGGCAGGGTGGGCAGGCCCTGGCACAGGGTGCCCAGAGAAGCTGTGGCTGCCCCTGGATCCCTGGAAGTGCCCAAGGCCAGGTTGGACTTTGGGGCTTGGAGCAGCCTGGGACAGTGGAAGGTGTCCCTGCCCATGGCAGGGTGGAATGGGATGATCCTTAATATCCCTTCTATCCCAAATCATTCTGGGATTCCATGAAAAACTAGAAATTAATAACTGAAATCAGTGAATGCCTTCAAACAAAAATATTCCAGGTGAAAAGCTACTTTCTACTATCCAATTCCAGTATTCCCAGTGGGTCTGTCACACACAGGTTTTCTTTTTTTCAAGGAAGAAAAATTTGAAAAGATGAACTGCTGCAAACCAGAGTCTCTTGACTGATCTCTGCCTTAAGGTCACAGCCTCACAAATGAAAATCCTGCAATTCTTCTGTGCTCCTGACACTCCTGAGGCATGAAACACAGAGCTGAAGAAAAGGAATTGCTCTAAGTTGACCAAAAAAAAAAAAAAAAAAAGAATGGCACTGAAAAAAAAGAACTAAAAAAACCCTAAAACTCCCATTGAGGGCCACATTTCTGACTTAAGGAATAAGAAGGGGATATTTAACATGGCCCTTTCTCAAGGAGGATTTGTAGGATCAAAGAGAGTGAAAGGCACCGAGCAGGTGAGAAAAATCCAGGGCAGCTGGAGAAATGCAATGTCCAAAGCCGGGCATGGGGATGGGAACAGTGGGAGCCTGGGTGGCTCAGACACACTGCCAGTCCCAAAAGGGTCCTTCAGGAGATGCCTGACCCTATGGAATGTACCCCATGGATGTGTGATGAACGAAAACAGCACTTACAGCAGAGCCAAGGGAGGCACAGTTATCCTGTTGGAAAAAGCCAGATTTTCCCCATCACTGTGGGCCAGGAGGTGACAGCTGGGAAAGGTGGTTTGGATCTGGAGCTGCTGGAAGGGCTTTTCCAGAGGAATTATCTTCCCTGGGGTTATTCCAGAGCTGTGTGGACACAACCCTGAGCTCTGGGATAGAGCAGGGAGGTGGCACCAGGTGCTCACTGTGAGCCCTTCCAAACTGACCCATCCTGGGATTCTCTGCTGGGAATTACAGCTCAGGAAATGCCCTCTGCCCACACCGATTTCCCCAGTCTTCCACTCCACTTAATTAATTATATTTTAAATCATACAATCAAGGAAATCATTTTTACAAGCAAATTAATTCATTCATTAATGAGGAAGGGAAGGCACAAACCCCTTTGCTCTCACATAAATTTGTGTTAGTGGTTTTTAACCAGTCTGGTAATTACTAATATTTTTAATATTAGGATGTGTTAATAATGGGAGTAACTTTTCAAGCCCAAATTCTTTGCTCAGCAGTGAAAACAGGAACAACTCAGCGCCTTCAACACCTCAAATTTTATCTTCCTGCTGCTGGGAATGTGCCACGGGATGAAGCCAAACCTTTCAAGGTGACAGAGAGAGCAAAGCAGGATTGGGGTGTTAATGCCTAATTGCACCCCAAACAGCTATTTAGGCAATTAATTAACACAGTAACACCATCCTGGAAGGCCATAGGACATCACCTAGGGCCTAAATTGCAATTTAGGCTTGGTTTGCTAGGGAAAATGTGTCAGGGTTAAAACCCCCCCCTTTTTTTTTTTTTTGGTAATGCAAATAAATCTTTTCTAGTGAAACAGCAAAGAAGAAAAAGTCACTGAAAGGAGCAACAACAGTTTCTCTGAAACCCTTAATTTTTATTAAAAATTTTAAGCCAGACTTAGCACAGGGCACGCTATCAAAGTTCACTTGAGTCCCTTTTTTATAGCTCATCTCAATGTTGTTGAAATCTTGGCTCAGCCCCAACCTCCCCCAGAATTCAATCAGAAACTGCTCGGGTTTTTTGCTCCTCATGGCCTTTTCTCTTCATTTTTTTTCTTTTCTCTCCTCATAACCAATTTTCTCCATGGATAAACTTTGCTTCAACTGGGAGAAACAGCAAAGCAGCAAACCCTAAAATCTCCACTGAAAGAGCTCGGCTCAGCTTATATGGCGTCAGTCATGCCAGGATAATACTTTTTTTATTTCATTTTTCTCCAATTTCCCTTGCCAGGAGGGCTGATCCAATAACCTTTGTTGACACCTCACAGCTCTCCCTGAAAAAAATCAAACCCAGGCTTTGAAACATGGACAAAAATGGGAAATGCAAAGTGGAAAAGCAGAAAATAGCTGAAATATTTTGAATGTTGCCTTAAAAAAAAAAAAGTGCGTTCTCTTGAAATGTGCAGCTGAACAAGACAAGAAGTTGGAAAAAGAGCATTTAGTGTAAATTCCAGGTAGTTCTGTAACTCTCTGTCAGCAGCAGCTGTGCCTTGAGTTGTTCTGGCTCTGATCCATCAGCTCCTCTCTCTCCATTTGCATGAGGCAATTTTGTCCTCCCAACACCCACAGTGTTGCTATATCTCCCAGCTCCAGGAAAACGTTGTTGGCACCATAAATAAATTATATGGAGGGGAAAAAAAATCCCATATAAATAAAAGATGAACCTGAATCAACCTCAGTGTAAATATTCCAACAGTTCAGGAGCAGCCACGAACACTTTCAAACACTTTCTCAGTTTCAAGAGGTAAGTGTGAAAAAAATAGAATTTTAAAGTTGCACCAACTTGTCCCTGAGGGTGCCAGTGATGATCCAAATGTCAGGAATGAGTTTGGAGCCTTCCCCTCCTGTTTTCTCTCCATACAAAGGGGCTGCAAGTGAAGTCTGTCTGTGCATCTTTATTCAAACTGATCCACAGAACAGATGCTCAAGGCGTGTCTGCGCCATTTTTATCAGAAGACCTTTTACAGACAAGTTCCTAAAGGACCAATCCATCAAATCCAGCACATATTTGTTAACTTTTCCCCCACTGTACTTCTGGAACAAACCTAATAACCCCTCCAAGGAGCCTGGAAATTCACCAGGATGAGCCCTGACAAGGCCAAGCTCAGAACAATTTGGAGACAGCACCATCGAGCAGCTCCCACAGTAACTTTTTTCCCAGAGGATGAATTCCTACAGTGTCACCACAGGAAAAACTTCATTAACAACAGCCTTCATCTTGTAGGGTCAAGGCAAGTCCTAAAGACAGAAAGTCCATGAATTGAAAATAATAATTAAAAAACCCCACTTGGAAATAAAAATGCCTAAAAGCGTCTGAGAGGTGCTGTAAAATATTAATGTGCGTTCCCAGAGTGGAGGTTTGAGCAGCAGGAAATGGTGGGGCTGCAATGAGCTGTGTGGTTCCTCAAGTACCCAAAGGCTTCTCCAAATTCCCTCAGGTGGTCAGATCCCCAGCTGGCCCTTTCTGTCACAATCCCCACGAATGCTGTGTGGATTCTGTTGAAGTTTCCAAACCAATTCCTGTATTTGGCTCCGTGCTCTGTGGCTGGCAGGAAGAACATCGGATAAATCAATCCCAACTCACCAGAGAGCTTGAGCACAGAGCCTGCCCCATGCTGGGTCCCTTACAGGGCTGCCACTCTCATGTCCTCAGCCTTGTCACCCTCTCACTTCATTTTCCCCGCTGGATTATGGTACCTCCTCTTCTGTGTAGAAATTTTGATGATAATGGGAAATTCCTTGGAATATTTTCTTTCTGAATTCCAAGTTCTTTCTTTCAAATACACCTGACCAGGTAGGACCACACCATTTTTTTTTTTTTTTTTTTTCCTGGCAGTCTTCTTCCTTATGGGACCAAAATGAATGGTGCTCCCAATGGGAACCATAGAATTCCTAGAAAAGTTTGAGTTGGAAAGGACCTTAAAGCCCATCCAGTGCCATGGCAGGGACACTTTCTACTGTCCCAGGCTGCTCCAAGCCCCAGCCAGCCTGGCCTTGGGCACTTCCAGGGATCCAGAGGCATCCACAGCTTCTCTGAGAATCTGTGCCAGGGCCTGCCCACCCTCACAGGGAAGGATTAAGAGCATTAAGGACAAAATCCCACCGAAATTCATTATTTCAGTAAAGGAAGGGACTCGAAAACACAACTGCAAGATGGAAAAAATACCAATGCTTTTCATAACAAATATTTTCAGGACAAGGACAAGTGGGAACAAAGTCCATGGGATGCATCAGATGCTTTCTGCAGGTTGTTTTCATTGTTAGATCAGGATTTTGCTCATTCCTGAAAAGGATGCTGGAGATGCACTTTGCAAAGCACATCTTCTTAGATTGGCAAAAATAGCTGTACTACTTCCTGGGAGTCTTTGGGGTGTTTTTGGGACTGGAAGAGCCCTCTTGTTTCACAAGGAAATTAAAAATCAAGGCAGCATCAACATCATCTGGTAATTAAAGACC
Source organism: Dicaeum eximium (assembly GCA_013396995.1). Taxonomy (NCBI): domain Eukaryota; kingdom Metazoa; phylum Chordata; class Aves; order Passeriformes; family Dicaeidae; genus Dicaeum; species Dicaeum eximium. The sequence continues at coordinate 160,665 of VWZP01001109.1, forward strand.
CATCATGAGCTCCAGTTTGACTTCCCTCATGGTATTTCCCAGTCCCACTGCTTCAGCCCTGTAGCCATTTTATACATATTTTATCAATTCCAGAGATCTTTTTAGGCAAAGCATTCCCTCTTTTCATGCTTAAGCAATTCCCTTCTCAAACCCAACTTGCCCTGAGCTCCTGGCTCATCCCTGTGATGAAGGTTTCCCATATTATTCACCCCCAAACTACAAACCCTGCAGCAGCTAAACCAGCCCTAAAATTGCTGGGAATACTGGCAAATCCAGAGCCAGGCTCACGCCTCCCTTAGGAATAACTTCCTGTGGCACCAAGGTGTGACTCTCTTTGTTAATGAGATGGGAGTGTGGCAGCTGGAACAATTTTTGGATGCCTTGGGAAGCCTTTCATAAGGAATTTGGAAGAGTTACCCTGCTGCAGATAATTCCAGTGGGGGAGGTTGCGCAGCGAGACTGGAATTCTCCAGGAATTCCACGTGTTAAGGAAAAGGTCTTTTCCCACCCCTTGTTTTTTGAAACTCCAACGCCAGATTTGCTGAGCTGTTTCAGATGGGGACACCCACAGAGCGTGGAAATTGCTGCTTCAGTGGTTCCCTCTGATTAGGCAAAGAGCTTGTCTGGGAAAAGGGAAATATTTGGCAGCTTCAGTGACTTGTGTCACCCCTCCTGCTGCATGGAACAGATTCCAGCTGCAAGGATCACCCACTCCCTGCTCCCATTGCCGCCTTCTGTGCCACTCAACATTGGCATCCACCACCACAACCCAAAATATGTAAAATTCACCATATCTTGATATTAAAAAATGGTTCCTTTTCCTCCACCAATTTCCCTCATTGCCACAAGTCCTGGTTGTTTATCTCCACATGAAATTTTGCTCCTGTTGTTGTCATTCCTATAAAATAAGAGCCTAAGGAAGAGCAGGGACATGAAATTGAGCACTGGCCAGGACACAGGACAGCCTGCTCTGAGCTATAAATAGGGCTATCAATAGGGTCACTTTTCTCGCACTATAAATAAGAATTTTATACATAGTGTTACTCTGCTAATTGCAGAGTGTTAATAGAATCTCTGAGCTAGATTAACCACAGCTTCATCAGTTTAAATTTAACTTGTACTTCCTTACTATTCCAAGGGCATTGTGTGCTGAGGACAAGGCACAGGAGACAAAGAAGGAACAGTCTGGGAAATTATCAGGAATGAGTGACTTGAATTATTTGGGGTTTTCAACTCTCACAGTGCAAACCAAAAATATCTGTCACAAAAGCGTAAAATTAAAAAGCATAAATTATTTGATGCTCTTTATTTCTCTGAATTAATGATTGCTAAATTATCTAATTATTAAAAGCATAAATATTATTTATGCTAAATAAAGAAATATTATTTATGCTAAAATTAAAATTTTATCTTGCTAAATAATCACATTCTTCTTCCTCTCTTTGCCCCACAGCACAAGAAGGGAGGGTGGATGTTTTACCTACCAGGTTGAGAAAGCAGCCCTCAGGTGTTCCCCACCTGTGTTCAATGGACACACCATGGGCTTTGCTTTAATAATGAATTAAGATAAATCAGAACTGATCAGGACTTCCGAAGGTATTTCCCACCTCAGCCTCTACAGAACACTGGATTTCCAGAAATGGAGGCCTGTGAGCTAACTCAACACAAACCACTTGTGTCCCAGCAGGATGGAGGGGATGGAGATCAGCCCTAAAAGAGCACAGAATCCCATCTCTCACCAGAACCCAATAAAGGCTCCAGAATCCCTTCCAGGGATGCACAGGGATCATGGATCCAGCTCCTGGCCCTGCTCACACACCCCAGCAATCCACACTGCTCTGAAAGCTCCTGGCCCAGAGGTGGGTCCCACATACATCAAAAATCCAATGGACTTATTTTCCTTTCCAACATCAGCCATTTTTTCCTCATTATTGCATAGTTTCTGGCTTCCTCCTGCAGGTCTCTTGGAGCTCCTGCACTGGGGGAGGCAGAGAAAAGTCTATACCTGTTCTCCCTCTCTGTGGCTTTCACAGATCCATACCACATTCCCATGGAAAGATTCCCATCAAGGTGTGTCCATGCCTTTTGCTGGTCTATGCCAGCGCTTCACAATGGGAAAACCAGCCCAGGAGTCGTGTTCAATTTTTATGTCATTTTATGTCATTTTTATGTCATTTTTAATCCCATTCCCAGTTACTGCAGGGAGCAGCTGGAACTACAGCACTGGAGCATCCAGGCACGGTTTTTTTCTGGATTAGCCTCCCTTAACTCTCTCAAGTTGCCTGTATAAATTATTATTTTACACTTCTGATCTCCTGTATCTCCTCTGAGCGACAGAGCTCCCGGCAGAGCTGTGGCCTTCTCCCAAGGACTCTCCATCCCCACATGGACTGGGATAACACCTTGCTCCCAGCGTGCCAGGAGCAAATACTGTGGGATTTCCACAGTAATTGCAGCTCCTCCTTTATTTCCATTTGGACTTCCTGTGATTCTAATTGCCACTACTGAGTTTTGTCTGGTTGATTTAGGGGCACCTTCCCTCCACACATCGAGGACACGGCTGTGACTTTATCACCCCAAATTAAGAAGCCTCTCTGGACAAGATGATCCAAGGCTCTTGTTAAGCTCTGGAAAAGGTTTAAATTAGAGTTTCCCCCCAGCCCCAGGCAGAAGGAGGAACTTACTCTCTGTCTATGACCAGACAAGTGACTGCTTCAGCTGCGATGACGTTGGCTGTCCTGACATCCTCCCTGCAAGAAAAAAACATATTTTTTCAGTTATTTCCATGACAATCTTCTGATTTCCAACATACAGGGTTCTTCAAGCACTTTGAGGACAAATTTCTGGCTTTCACAGCTTTTCCTTGTTGATTTCATCATTCATATAGGCTAATAAAATACTAGAATTCCAAGACGCATAAAAATACCAATTTAATTCATTTTAAGCAGGTCGATTTGGTGTTCCAGTGTTTGAGAGTCAGAGCTGCATTCTCTTTATCCCAATTCCCTCCAACCTTTCCATGTTCCAAGGGTAAGTGGATTACAGGCTAGAAAGACCTCCCCTCTTCTAAACACCCCTCATTCACTTAGGCTGGAACACCACTCTACACTTCCACTGAAGGAGAAAATGAGATTTACAGGTGCTGTTAGGAATAGAAATTCCCATTTAAAGACTGGAGGTATTAAAGCAGGAATATGGTTTAAAAGAGGGTGATGCACATGCACTCTCCCTTTGAGGTCAGCATTAATTAACTTTAATTGCTTTGGAGCTCTCTTCATGTTCATACCTTCTGAGCAGAGCAAGCAGAAATACCAGAGAAGAACATTAATATTCCAGCCTGTGCTGGAATGCTGACTCTGAGTCTATTTGGACTGGAATTAAGAGTGTATTAGTGCTAATTTACCCCACTGATAAATCACATTGTGCTAATTTAAAGCAAGGAGAAAGAAGCAGTGGAATGGCAGTGGATAATTCTCTCTATTAACTCCTAAAACTTGGGTAAATACAGAGGGGATAAGGAAGGATAATATTGAATTCCTCATTAAGTTGCTGTAGCAAGCTTTTGCCAATATATTGATCCATTAAAATGAGAATTCAAACTCGTTGGTGTCCACTAATTCCCATTAAAACTCAACACATTTGTCCCATTATCCCAGATGCCACAAAAAGATATTTATCCCTTTAAATTTATGGACCACAGACATGATTTGGTTACTATTTTATACATAGATGATTACAGACCAGGAAAATACAATAAAATCGGTGGCCTCAGTTCAAACATTTCCAAAAAAATTTGAAATTAGGTATTCAGGTGCACAAGGAACTGTTGCAATTTCTGTCATCTTCTATTAATCCACCCTTTTCTAGAAGGTGACTTTGGCTACCAGCTGCAGCACAGGGGGGTACAGAAATCCGTGCCATTAAAGTCCAGTGAAACCTTGGAAGTGCATGGCATGAAAAACTCCAAGTGCAAGGCATTAATTGGGAAAGAAATTACTAAGAGGGGATTAAAGGCAAGAGCAACCACCAGCAAGTGCCCAGCATTAAATGAGAGAGCAACTACTATGAGTAGGTGGCATTAAACACAACAAATAATTCCTACAAGTGCACAGACTTCAGTGCAGAAGTTACTATTACAGGTGCATGCTATTAAGTGCAACAAGTAATTACTGCAAGTCCAGAGTAATTCCTACCAGTGCACAGCATTCAGTGGAAAATTAGCCACTAGGAAGTGCACAGCATAAAATGCAGAAGGAATTACTACAAGTGCGTGGCATTAATTGCAACAAGTAGTTACTACATGTGAACTGCAGCAAATCCAAAAGTAGTTACTATAAAGGCACAGCACTAAGTGTAATAATTACTACAAGTGCAAAGCATTAAACCCAGAAGTTACTACTGGTAAATGCACAGCATTGGAGGGAAAAGCAACCACTACAAGTGCAAGTCATTAAATGCAGAAGTTACTGCAAGTATATGGCATTAAATGCAACAAATAATCATGGTATTAACTGAAACAGTAACTACTACCAATGCACAGCATTAAATGAAATGGTAATCACTAGTAAATACATGAAACAGCTAACTACTACCAGTGCAAAATATTAAATGCAGGTTACTCCGAGTAAATTCACAGCTTTAAAGGCAAAAGTAACTACTACCAGTGCAACAAGGAATTATGACAAGTGAAAAGTAATTACTGCATTAAATGCAACAGGTAATTTAATTACTACAAGTGCATTAAATACAAGTCATTATTTTAACAGCACAGCACTAAGGAGATAGTAGAAGCGCAATGCATAAAACACAACTTAATGACAATCAATCAATCAATTAATTCCACCACCCCCTGTGGCCCCAGGGAGGAGAGGAAAGGAGAGGAGAGCACTGACTCGGACACTCCCTGGCCTTCATCCCCTTCCTCCTCGGAGCTGCCTCCCGAAAAGCTGCATTCCTCATCCGCGGAGTCCCCCTCGCTCCCCGAGCGCTCCATGGCCCCGGCTGCTCCAGCATTTCCCCTGGACACGCCTGATCCCCTCCAGCCCCGAGCCCTGAGGCACCCCCCAGGATTGGAGAGCTCCCCCAGCCCGGAGCTGGGCACCTGCACAAAGGTCACAGCTGCTGCGGGGGCTCTCGGCCGCGGAAATCCAAGAAGGGAGGATTTGGGAGCCCTCAGGACATCCTTGGCTGTGGACAAGGGCCAAAAATCCCATCAGGAGACCTCGTGTGCCCTTTTCAGGTCCTTAACCCCATTGGTGGAATTAGGTGGCAACAATAGCCACATCCATAAACATTCCCAGGTGTGTCACCACACCACTGGAAACACAAGGACGTTATTCAAGGGATGAAATGCATAGATCTGGTTTTCTCCTTGGAATTTACAGCCAACTTCACCACACTGGGAAGTTACAACAATTTCACTTCTGACAAGCTGTCAACAACCCAATTTAAGCAGAGATAAGTTTATACTTCAACCTCTGTCTCATGGGTTTACCTTAGGCTGCCATAATTTGCCCTAAATGTAAAAGTATTTGAGGTGATTCCCATTGTTTTGTCTTTTTTTACCTTCCTACATCCCCAGACTGCTTGAAGTCCTGCTCTAACACCTGCTCCCACAGCTCTCACTGCTCCCAATCCCTTGGACAGGGACTCCACCCCTGCCCTGGGCAGTCAGCTCCAATGTTTGACAGCCCTTTCTGTAAAAGAATTTTTCCCAATATCCAGCCTAAACATCTTCTGGTGCAATTTGAGGCCGTTTCCCCTTGTCCTGTCCCTGTTCCCTGGGAGCAGAGCCTGACCCCCCCTGGCTGTCCCCTCCTGGCAGGGACTTGTGCAGAGCCACAAGGTCCCCCCTGAGCCTCCTTTTCCCCAGGCTGGTGGAATCTCAGCAGCAGCTCCTGGGAGATTTTTACTTTTAGAACTCTCAGTGCAGTAAAGACAGAGCAGAATTTCCTTGACCTGAGGCCTTAGCTTCATAAATATTCCAGTCAATTATCACAAAGGGCTCCTTTTTTTTGGTAAATCTTGTAGTACAACCCTTGGTAGGGTTTAAACTTTTCAGCTGGAGCCACTGGGAGTAGAAATACACTTCAGGAGCAGTCAGTAAGTGCTAATGAGATGCTCACAAGGCATAAACCAAAGTATTAGAGAGAGCTGGTACATTTTCTATTTGAAGAGTTGTACATTTTGCTTGTATTGAGTAAAAAATCAGTAAAATAGAATTTTTGAAGCTCAACAAGCTGAATTGTTGTTCTCTGAGAAATGTTTTGTTTTCCCAATACCCATGAAGCTTAAATCACATGGGGATTTTGCTACATGTCCTCAAACTGGGGTTCATTGGAGTCTAATCACTCCTGTTGCATTTTATTCCCTTTTAAGAAGTGAGATTTTAATGCCTGATGGGATTTTTACAAGATTTTTTATGAAATGGCCTTTCAAGTGCAGCTTTTTCCGATGGCAACTTTTATTAGTTTCGCTTTAAAAATCTATAAAAGTTTAGTAGAGCACACTGTGTTTATTAATCCCAGCGATGTATTTTTATATCAAAGCCAATGGCAAATGGATGTTGGGTTCTCAGGAAGATGAAAGGTTGGAAAGCCAAACTTTGGTGTGTGCAGGGTGGTTTTCCCCCATGGAAATCAGGCAGATCCAGGTGATTGATGCACACATGGATCACAGAATTCATTATATTTGGAGAAGAACTCCAAAGTCATCAAGTCCAGCCTTTGGCTGACCCCCATTTTGTCACCTCCTTCCCTGGCAGGGTGGGCAGGCCCTGGCACAGGGTGCCCAGAGAAGCTGTGGCTGCCCCTGGGTCCCTGGAAGTGCCCAAGGCCAGGCTGGACTTTGGGGCTTGGAGCAGCCTGGGACAGTGGAAGGTGTCCCTGCCATGGTAGGGGTGGCACTGGATGGGCTTTGAGGTCCCTTCCAGCCCAAACCATTCTGTGACCCCATGAACACAGCCACTTCCAGTTGTTTCCTGATGTTCACCATTTCCTTCCCTAAAAATGAGGATAAAACTCCATTTCTTGGCTCAAGAAACTGCAGAAACCTCGAAGGACTACCCAGAGCAGGTGGGTCAGTGCCTGGTCCTTGGTGGCTGCTCTGCAGAACCTGCAGAGAGCCCCTGGCAGAAACCTCCTGTCCTATGGGACCTCAGGAGATGAGTGCTGAGATGGGCTGAGAATGGCATTAATGAGGGTTTTCAGAAATAAAAAATGAGGTCTTCCCTGGTGGGTTTTCAATTATGCCACAGGACTATCCAGAGGTTCCTAATTTGCTGCTATTCGAGTTCTTTAATGCATTTTCCCACCTTCCAGCACTGTACACTTGACCTTATTACAATATTCTTAATAAGATTCATTTAAAGCATTTAGGACAAGACACGTCAGATAGAAGAAAAAATGGGAGAAATCAGTTATTAGCTTGAATTTAGCGATAAGAGCTCAAAGCTCAGCATCTCTATCTTCACTTTTATTTTATTGGGTATTTTCTGATTACACCATGACTATCAGGTGGGAGATAAGAATCAGCTTTATTGGGTATTCTGAGGAGTGGTACCCAAATCTGGTGATCTTCTATCCTTTAAAAAGAAAGATTTGCCTACCTGGAGAATTAAAAATGTCTTTTTAAAGCCTTGATTACCTTTTATTTCTATGAATAAAATAATAGTAAGAAGAAGAAAATTGGAAAAGTAATAATTTCTATAACTTCACCTGCACCTCAGCCTATAGTTGCAGCAGGGGGAGATGCAACAACCACCTGCCTATACTTGGTTTAGTAAAAGGAAATAAATAATTAAGGTTTTATGTGCCAAAACCAAACTAAATCTCAGAGTTACTGGGCCTGCTTTGAGAATCCTACTCAAGAAATCCAACTGGCATGGAAAGAAATTAATTCCTGGCCCTGGTGGGGGTGACCTGCAGGGGATTCTGGTGCTGGGAGTACAACAGCAGTGTTAGGAGAGCAGTTTAGGGTTGTGATCCAGCAGATTCCTGGGAGGAAAAGGATGGATCCTCATTCCTGGGTTCATCTCCCACTGCTGGTTGTGTGTTGGTGGATGGTGCTACTGCTCTGAATATCCCAAAAATGTATTTATGGCACTGACAGTCACTGACCTCGACACCTCCACCTCATTTGTGCTGTGGAGCAGCTTCTCTCCTTCTGGTGGACACGTCCCACCCTGCCACGAAGGATTTCACTGCTCTGAGAATGCCTTTTAGGTGATTTTATAGGGGTTTTATATGGCAGGTGCTGCTCACCACCCAAATACGAAGGTGGAAGATTCAGCACTCAGCACTGGGAAGGCACAATAAAAACCTCAGGGATTATTACACTCATAATTTCAAGCCATGATGACCCTTCAAGAAACCTTGTCTTCCTTGTATCATTTTTATGAGGCAAGCAGGTATTTAAGAATAAATTGGGATGAATTCCAACACGGTCTCTGCATCTCCATTCAGCACAAGAAGGACTCACAGCACTAGAAATCAGGAGCAAAAGTGCTCCTCCTCCATGGGAGGGTCTGCACTAAACCACTTCCAGTGTTAAAATGGGCAAGAACTTATGGAAATTTCATTAGGGATTAAAAGGGTTTTTATAAAATAAAACATCTGTCAAAAGAGAAAATAAAAATCAAAGCTTAAATAAAACATATATGGGAAAAAAGCCCAGACATGAGGCTGAATTATAGCCCTGGATTTTGAAAAACAGCACTGGAATAGTCTGGGAAAGTCACCTGGAAATTAAGAATTATATTTGCTTAATAAATGTTCTGATATTAATATTCCCATGGGTCTTTCAGGCTTGGCAGAAAGTAGCACTGGATGTCCTTGGCATGTCAGCATCTCCATGGGAATCAAATTCCTCCTCAACATGTTTTCTAAAAAAGGGGAATTTGGGTGGATTCAGGACAAAGTGAAGTTTTAGATAAAAGTTTCTGTCTTCTGGGAGTATTCACATTCCAAATGTGTGTTTCAAGGAAGGATCCCACTGTTTAAGTGTCCAAAGCCAGGTTGGATTGGAGCAGCCTGGGACAGTGGAAGGTGTCCCTGCCCATGGCAGGGGTGGCACTGGATGGGCTTTGAGGTCCCTTCCAGCCCAAACAGTTCAGGAATTGATATTTGGGCTAGATATTCCCTAGATATGTAATACATAAAGAAAATAATAATGATTCATTTCCTGACATATAGCACTTTCCAGATCCACAACTCTGGGGGAACATAATTCCTTGTGGGTCTCTCTTTGCTGGTGATGAGCCAGGAGCCAAAGTTGGACTGGAACTTCCAGAAGCTGGAGTGCCAAGGAAAGGTGGCAAATGGATTTGGGATGTTTGCCTGAACACCTGTGCAAAGTGGCACCCTCAGCTCAATTTCCACCCAGGTGTTCACGCTTCCAAGTGCCAAACAGCCTTTCCTGAAACACCTGTCCCCAGCCAGGAGGATCCATTTCCTAAATCCCATTTCAGCAAAACAAAAATTCCACCTTCTGCTAATTCCACTGAGTTTTTCTGAGTCCTTCAGGCAAACAGAAGGATTACTGGCAGTGCTGGGCTGGGAACACTTGGAAGTCAGAGAATCATGGAATGATGGTTTGTGTTGGGAGGGCCATTAAGGATCAGCTCATTCCACTCCCTGCCATGGCAGGGACACCTTCCACTGTCCCAGGCTGCTCCAAGCCCTGTCCAGCCTGGCCTTGGGCACTGCCAGGGATCCAGGGGCAGCCACAGCTTCTCTGGGCACCCTGTGCCAGGGCCTGCCCACCCTCCCAGGGAAGGAATTGACAAGGTTGGGATTGGTTTATTAATGGAATTGAAGGTCTTCTCATTCCGATGGTTAATTCCAGTGTTGAGGGTCCTCTCTCACCTACACTCACCAGCAGTGCCTGAGGCTCCCATATCCATTAAGGGTTGGAAATAACCAGCATTGTCCATGGAGTGTCCCAGTGCCCAAGCCTGGTCCCAGCTCTGATGGTGAGGGAGGAGCTGTCAGCAGAGGGTTGGATCTGTTCACACACTCTCCTGCACAGCTGGCACAGCTGGAGACATTTCCCCTCTTCAATTCACTGGAATGGGAAGCTTGAATCTCCAGTGGAGATTTGGAGTGGTGCCTTAAGATTTTAGCCTTTACATTTTCAAATCCTGTACTGTATTAGTGCATAACTCCAAACTCCATATAAAGTGTTAGTTAACTGTCTTCACATTTTGGTCAGACAAAGCAATCCCCCTAGGCCTGAGATCTAAGGACACCTGACAGCCTCAGGACCCAGAAAGGATAAACAAAAGTGAATTGGGGGGAAGCAAACTGGGGGTAAATGACTTTGTTACCTGAAACTGTAAGTGGAGGATTAACCCCTGATATGCATATGGACCAAACTTAAAATTGTCTGAAAAACCCATGACCACTGTCCATCTTGGGTGTAGCCCTTCTCAGAGGCTTTTGACTGCCCAAGGTATATCTGTTGAAGGCCTTTAATAAATACCTGCTCTTATTCTCTTAACCTTGTCTAGCCTCTGTTCTAGGTAGGCACTCCAAGGCTTCAGGAAGATCAGTGACAACATGGTTCAGCCTAACAAAACATGAGAGGGTCATTAAGCCCTAAGGAGAGCACTCCTAAACAACCCCAACCCTCTGTGTTCAACAAAAAGGGACCCTGGGTCTCCCCCACATAGAATTTACAATAAAAAACAGGCTCTCCTAAGAGCAAATCCATCCCAAAACCCCAGCTCTGGGAGCCAAACCCAAAGGTAGCCCCAGCTCCTCACACCAATCCCGGTGCTGTCGCGGGAGCGCTGCCTCTCACAAGAGCCATGCTCAGGCTGTGCCCTCACCTGAATTAACACCCAAATTTGGGTACTGATAACCCAGTTTATTTACTTTTAAATGCTACACATCTCAGGGTGGTTATCCCAGCCAGCCTTGCTGCTCTCCAAGACCCCAGTGGCCAGGCTGGCTCCAGCCCCCACTTTGAAGTCAGTGACACCACACAGGGACAGGGACAGGGACAGGCAGGGACAACAGGAATCTGCTGGAATGCACCAGGGAATTAAAAGCTTAAGTGTATCTTTTGTATCAATAGCCAGGGCAAGTCAGAGTGAGATCAGAGGCTGCCACTGAAAGTGGAGCTGTTGGAGCCTGATCTGCCATCAGCAGCATAAACAGCCCCTGTGCCAAGTCTGGACCTGGGTAAGATGTCTGCTCTGAGAATTAAAATTGATGTTAATAATCATTAAATTCAAAGCAGGGGACTGGTAGAGGGATGGCTGTAAAGAAATAGGAATGTATGCAGGACAGGAATAGTACTCAGCCTATGAAACTCGGGGTGTTTATGGAGGGAGGATGAGGAGAACAGCAAACAAATAAATCAGGATTATTCCTACATTGTTCCCAGATTGGTATCATGGACTGAGCCCTTCCAGGGGCTAAAAGGGCTCCAGAGGAGCTGGAGAGGGACTGGGGAGAAATAATGGAGGGACAGGACACAGGGAATGGCTTCCCAGTGCCAGAGGGCAGGGCTGGATGGGATATTGGGAAGGAATTGTTCCCTGGCAGGGTGGGCAGGCCCTGGCACAGGGTGCCCAGAGAAGCTGTGGCTGCCCCTGGATCCCTGGAAGTGCCCAAGGCCAGGTTGGACTTGGGCTTGGAGCAGCCTGGGACAGTGGAAGGTGTCCCTGCCATGGCAGGGGTGGCACTGGATGGGATTTAAGGCCACCACTGCCCCATGTCCCCAAGTGCCACCTCCACACATCTTTTCAATCCCTCCAGGAATGCTGATCCCACCACTGCCATGGGTGCCTGTCCCAGTGCTTGACAACATTTTGGTGGAGAAATTTTCCTTGAAATCCAACCTAAACCTCCCCTGGTGCAACCTGAGGCTGTTTCCTTTGGTCCCTTTGTGTTTAAATTACAGCAGGCAAGATACAAGCCATGAGCTGATATTATTCTGTATTTTAGAGGTGGAATTATTTTAATGTGGCTCTAATAGAGAACATTTGATTACTTATAAAGCACAGGCCTGAACATTTAATTATGATGGTGCCTCCTAATGATCACCAATTGAGTGGGCCCTGCATCCCAGTTCTGGGTTACTGTGCAGAAAACTCCCTCAATTTTCTAGAATTGATAAATTACAGGAATTCTAAATGGAGTTCCGAAGCCTGACACACAAACCCAAATCCATCCTGGGTACAAAAGGAGATTTGAGCTGGAGCTACATCACGAGGTGCTGTAGTAAATTTAGCTATAAATTCAAGCTGATATCCCATTTTTTGCTCTATTTTCCCTTCTTCGATTGCATCTTGTTGTAAACCTGCTATGAGGGTTTGCTAACATGGATTATCCTGTCTACATCCCATGAATTAATTCCTACTCCTGCATCCCCTCTAGGCATCTTCACTTGTTTGGGTTTTTTTTTAAAAAGAAGTCAAGAGAATTCAAATTCACTGCTGCATTCCTCAGTTCCACTTAATGCTTACAAACTTGAACAGAGCTGGCGGGAGTATTTTGATGGAAGCATTTTCCCAAGAAAAATGTGTGATTTCCTCACTGGAACGCTTGTACAGGGATTTTTCTCTTCTCTCATTAAAAATATATTTATTTCAGAGCAATGGATTTTTTCCCCAACTAGAAACATTTGTCATAAACCATCTTTTTGACACAAACATCCTCATTTTGTAATTCTAGGATAAAACATGTGGATCTAATAGTTGATGGCTACTACTGACAGCAAGGTACTGCTGCAGGACAAAAATTCCGTGGGATTTTTTTTTTCCCGTTGTTCCCTTTTTTTCTTTTGCACAACATAGGAGTTGATTGCAAAAAAATTATGAGAAGAGGGAAAAGGGAAGAGTTTGGAGCCTTCAGCCCTGCCAGGCTGTTTCACACCCTCCAGATGGGAAAAACAAATTGCAATCCCAGGGTTTTGCTCTTTCCAGGAAGCAAGAACGAGATCTGACCCCTGAAATCTCTTCCATCACCACCCATTCCACTCATCCCACTTCAGACAGGAAAATAAATCCTTCAAATTATGCTATGTAAAAAATTTTAGAACTTAAAACCATATTCTTTTGATGTGAATGGTGCTCCAGCAGCTTTCTTAGCTAATAAATAGCAATAGTATTTATTATTTCCTATGCATTCCTTATTGCAGCAATTTTTTTTCAGGCTCTGAAGGAAAACAGAGGGAAAAAGACATTGGAAACATTCTTGGAGAAGTTCACTGCAGCAAAAGCAAATATATGGGTAACTGTAAACCTTCTGTAGTGCTGCTTTGCCCCCAGCCCCTGGAATTCTGCCTGCCTTGCTCCATCTGGCACACTGCTTGCCCAACATTAGATATATATTTTTTTTATTTTTGATTTTTTTTTACCCCAGCAGGAAGAATATTGTCTCTGCTCTTTAGACAACATCTTCAAAGGAGAAAAGAACAAAAACAAATTGAGTTCCCAGGCTATGACTCAGTTTGAGAAAAGCAAGAGCAATTCATAAGCTGTGATTTTCTCAACCAACAATTGTCTTTAATACTCCAAACCACTCTATTATTTACTAACTACACTGGAGTCATCAAGCTGGCTCTGAGTGTAACTTCCCCACACAAATTAGTGTTATTTATGCCCTTTCTGTGAGGAGAAGAGTAGTAAAATTTTGATTTTTTAGACTCCTAGAAAGGTTGGAAGGGACCTTATCTCCTAATCGCTCTTTTTCCCTAAGGGAGATTTTGGGTTGATAAAAATATTTCGAAGGCAGATATTAAAAGGCTGAGAGAATTGGGACTGTTCAGCCTAGAGAAGGGAAGCTTTGGGGTGACCTCATTGTGTCCTTCCAGTGCCTGAAGAGGATGGCAGGGAAGATGGAGAGAGATCTTGGACAATGGATGGAGCGCAAGGACAAGGGGGAATGGCTTCAAACACACAGAGGGGAAATTTAGGTGGGATATTGGGAAGGAATTGTTCCCTGGCAGGGTGGGCAGGCCCTGGCACAGGGTGCCCAGAGAAGCTGTGGCTGCCCCTGGATCCCTGGAAGTGCCCAAGGCCAGGCTGGACAGGGCTTGGAGCAGCCTGGGACAGTGGAAGGTGTCCCTGCCATGGTAGGGTGCAGAATTTTCAATCTTGAAGGTCCCTCCTACTCAAATCACTCCATGATTCTGATATTTGTTTTCTTTTTTTCTTAGAAAATAAATGAAAAAAAAACAGTGAATTTCTGTGCACCAGCCTTTCATTCCTGACCATCCCCATCCCTTCAGAACCAGAGGTGTTTCCATGAGGATCTATTTGACCAGCCTCACCAAGGTGGTACCAGCTCTCTGCACAAAAATTAGGAAAAACCCTGAGATTATAAACTGAACAGTTTGTCAGAACACAGAATTGCATTGCAGGTGCTGAGCTCCAGCTCCAAACCTTTATATAAATATAACATTTTATGTATTATATTTATACAGAAATATATCACAATAACAATAGTTTTAAGACACAGCATTTTCTTTGCTATAAAAATTGTGGTTCTTGGCAATCAAAAAGTAGGGCTGAGTTCAGAAGATCCCACAATGGTTTGAGTTGGAAGGGATTTTACAGATCATGTACTTCCAGCTGCCTCACCATGGGCAGGGACACCTTCCAGAAATCTTCACAAGTCACTAAATGTGCCAGAAAATGTAAAGACAGTAGAGGAAAATCAGCTTCACCTGGCTTGCTGCCACATGTATAATCTCAGACAACAGACTCTAAAAATCAACAAGTCAACTGCACATCTGAGAACTCGGAGGAATTGCCTCAAGCAGCAGATGGCTCATCCGAAAAAAACCAAAAAAAAGACCCCAAACAAGCGCTGTTAAAAGCCCCAACCTTCTGTGGCAATTAGTGCCACACTTTAAAGTGTGCAGGAAGAGAAGGAAGATTTTAAATCTGCCTGAGGATATTCAACTCAGCAAGGATCATAAACGATTAAAGCTGCAGCTCTGGTTCAGGATGTTGGTCAGCAATTAATTCTGGGTGCTGGAAATGCCACGTTAGATGGAGCTTTGGTAGAATCCATTCTGTGTTGTGATTTTGGGCAGGAAGAGCCAATAATATCAATTCATTCCTGCTGGAAAAGCAGAAAACAAACTGTTCCTCAGCAGTCCCAGTGCAGTGCTGCCAAGCAGGATGCTAAGAGCCATCACATCTTGCTGTGCCCTCTGGTCCTTTCCAGCTCATTCCTTCATATATTGGCAAAAAAAGGGCAGAGAGGGAAGGCCCAGAATCATGGAAATCAGCAGAGAATTCCAGGATGGTTTGGGTTGGGACATTAAAGCTCATCTTGTTCCAACCTTCTGACACGTGCAGGGACACCTTCCACTATCCCAGGGTGCTCCAAGCCTTGGACACTTCCCCACCATGCCAGGATTATGCTTTCTGGGGATTCTACCACTTCCCTCGGCACTCTGTTCCAATGCTTTACAACTCTTTTGGTGAAGAAATTCTTCCTGATATCCAGCCTGAGCCTCCCATGCCATTTCCTCTCCTCCTGTTGCTTGCTACCTGAGAGAAAGGCCTGACTTGCAGAAAGGGAAGCAAAACCACCATGCTTGTAATATTGGAATGATACAAATCACAAAGGGCCGGATGGAAATCCCACAATTTTGCAATCATAAACCCCTTCCATCTGTGCTTGAGTTGAGGGCCTTGAGGCCAGGCCACCCCAACAGCAGCCTGGGCAGGGCAGGGCCATGTTTTCCACTGTTTAATTGAATTTCTGCCCTCAGGAGATCCATCAGCTCCAAGGCCCAGCTGCCACCTCTCCAAGCCATCCCTGCAGGAGGAGCTCCAGCCCTGAGGGGAGCAGATGGTGACACCACCCCGGTGTCACTTTGCCTCCCCACTTGCAGCTGTCTCAGCTTTGGAGTTCTCGCCCTCCAAAGCCTCTGGGAGGGTTTTGTTTCAGGGAATTGCCAACAGCTTTCTCAAAACCTGGGAAAGCTTCCTGTGCCTCAGGGCGATGGATCTAAATCCATCAGGGCTCCCAGCCCCCTGGCAGAGAAAGGGAAATAAAGGCTGAAAGATCTTCTGAGATCACCCAGTGCTTGCAAGAAGTGTAAAAAGCATCTGAGATAATGGATGACAAAAATTCCAGCCAGTCCTTGGAGACCACGTGTCAGGTCAGACCCACAGTCCATGAGATACACACAGAGCACAGGTCTTGGGAAATAGGGGAAAACCACCCTGGATTTATGGGAAAAACCCATTATTTAGCAACAGGGGTGGCAAAAATGCTTCTCAACTTGCCAGAGTCAGAAGGTTTGGTTTATTACTCTTTTGGGGTTGGTTTTATTCATTCTCCTGCACGCCAGCACTTGAAGCACTGTTTCCATTTTATGGTGGCCTCTACATATGAGGACATCTCCATCTCCATGGAGGTCCTGGCTGGCAAATTGCATTATCCTCCATTATCCTGGGATACATTCCTACCCCGTGGCTGCTTCTAATTCACTTTTCTACTCTTCCAAACTGAGCTGCAATGGGAATGTCTCAGCATTGTGACCAAGAAATGGCTTCATGCCAAGAGGAATCACCCCAGGAGGGAATGTTCCCTCATTGTCCCTCCACCCCACAGCCCATTTTTCCAGCCCTTACCCATCACAAATTCCATCTGCTTTCCTACACCAGAATTTTGCTGTTTCTCAAGCCCTTTCCCAACACTTTTTGGTGGCTGGATGCCTTTTCCCAAGAATGCATGGATTGCAACAGAAGGAGCTGTGGTTCTCCCTGAAGAAACAGGAGCTACAATGGTATTTTCTTATATTTATCCTATAGGATAAATATATCTTTTATTCATATATATCTCTCTGGAAATGTCACCCTGAGATGAAATTCCTGCCACATTTATACTTGTGTGCCTGCCTCTGTGTCCCAGAGTGACAAATATTTCCAATCCTCCATTCCAGTCTCTTTTCCCTGGAAAATTCAGGACAATGAGGTCCATAGGGCAGCAGATGGGAAGGTTTCAGTGGGAGCAAGGTATGGCAAAGAAGGTGTTCCATGAAAATGGAATATAACCCTCATTATTCCTGGGAAGTTCAGTTCAAGGGCATTGGAAAAAGATTCAGCCCATAAAAGCTGCAGAGAGGGAAAAGGGGAAAGGGGAAAGGGGAAAGG
>VWZP01001109.1:178273-223637 GCA_013396995.1 Dicaeum eximium
TGGAAAGGGGAAAGGGGAAAAGGGAAAAGGGAAAAGGGAAAAGGGAAAAGGGCTCCTTTCCAGGACAGTCAAGAAACCTGAAAAAAGTATGAGAGGACAAGAAAGGAGAGAGCAGGACAGCAACATGGGGCACCCCAAAGGCTTTCAGATTTGGGTTATGAGGTTTTTTAAAAAACACTGAGTTTTTCAGTAATTCCCTGGGAAAAGGAGCAATGAAAAGGCCAGGTCAGTCCAGCAGTGGCATCATTGAAGGACACAGAAGGAAAGTGGGAATTAGAGCAGGGAGCAGGAGAACAGGAGTGGGGTGATCCCAGCCCTTCTTGCAGAGTTAATAGAGATATAATAAGAAACAATTAATTTTGTAGTCTGACTCAAGAAAAAACCCTCTATAAGAAAAAGAAACAAAGTCCTACTTTTATTAATGTCTCATTCTCAGCCTTTTAAAAAGTTTTTGGCATTAAATTCAGCTCCAACATTAATTTCTGAATAAAGAGAGCTCTGACACTACCAGCTGCAATCCTGATTGGAATATTCCTGGTTTGATATTTCCTATGTCCAGCCTGAACAGCCCCAGCTCCCTCAGCCTTTCCTGGGCACCGAGATGCTCCAGGCCCTTCCTCAGCTGCGCAGCCTCCGCTGGCCCCGCTCCAGGAGCTCCTGGCCCTGCTGTGCTGAGGATCCAGAGCTGGACACGGCACTCCAGAGGTGCCTGCAGGGCTGCCCACAGGGCCACCATCCCTCCCTGACTGCTGACAATGCTCTTCTGCTGCCCCGGGGTCCCATTGGCCTCCTTGGGCCCAGGACACTCTGCTGCCTCAGGGACAGCTCCGTGTCCCCCAGCACCCCCAGGACACTCTGCTGCCTCAGGGACAGCTCCGTGTCCCCCAGCACCCCCAGGACACTCTGCTGCCCCAGAGACAGCTCCGTGTCCCCCAGCACCCCCAGGACACTCTGCTGCCCCAGGGACAGCTCCGTGTCCCCCAGCTCCTTCCCCACAGAGCAAATAACTGCCTTATTTTTCCAGGACAGCCCACATGGGCAAATGAACAAACTCAGCACTTTTCAGAATAAAACAGCATTAAAAATCTCCTTGAGCAGGGTACACCTTTCACTACCCCAGGGTGCTCAGAACCCTCATTTTCCTAAAGATTTGCTCTCTGTCCTCTTTTCTTCTCCCATCATTTTCTGTCTCAAGACTGCCTGCCACAGGCTTAAACCACATTTTCCATCCAATGGGATGGATGGCTGCTCCCAAAACATCCCTCTGGAAGGGGCTGTGGTGTGCTCCAGATGTTGTGGAGCAAGATCCAGCTGTGTGAGGCCAGCAAAGCAGCACCCCCTAATTTATCAGCCAGTTTTAGTACCTAAGCCACACTGAGTTATTCACATTGAGTTATTACTGAGTTTAACACCTGACATGCATTGAATTGTCCCCCCGTGCTGATTTGAAGGAACTTTATTTCCCTCTGATAGGAAATAATTACTGTTTAAGAAATGTTTCTATTACGTTATAATGTTTATAAATGTTGTTATATAATAAATGTTTTCTTTGCAATGAAGAAAACAACACCTGATTGTGGAGCACCCTAGATTGTGTCATGCTAGACTGCAAATTATCCATCTGCTGCCTCCAATTAGCCAGCAAGGTACAAGGGGGCCTGGGAGAGGACGTGGATCATCATTTCATGACTTGTTCTGCCAGGGTGCAATGGGATACTGGGAACTAATGGGTGCCATCTGCTGTGAGCATGGAAAATGGGATCATGCACATCAGCCCCTGATGGCTCTGTCAGGGACATATTGCTGGGAGGGATTTGTTATCCCAGCTCCTGCTAGGCTGCATTTCTGCATTATTTTCTATCCTAATGAAGAAATGATTTGTAGCTGTTGTTTTATTCTACACACACAAAATACCAGGTTTTGATAAAGCGTCCCTTGGTCTGTAAGGTCTATTCCAAGCCAAACCATTCTGCGATTCCAAGTACTGCTAAGACCCTGGTTAAGTTTTAAAAAATTAATCAAAGATGAAAAGGGGAAGAAAATAGAGTAAAAATTCCATTTTATCTCAAACTCTCAGCCATAGCTATATTTTACAGCATGGAATCATCCTAAAGCTTTTCAAGTGGCCGAACAGGGATGTCTCACACAATCCTAACAGAAACTCATTAATTAGCAATTTATTGAGCTACCAAATATTTACATTACAACATTTCCACATTATTCCATTTAACTCTCCCTGTAAGACTCCTGTGACTATCAGCAAACTGGAGGGATGGTTCTGGAGCAATTCCACCTCTCCAGCAAAAAAAAAAAAAGATCACAGAATGCTTTGGGTTGGAAGAGACCTTAAATCCCATCCAGTGCCACCCCTGCCATGTCAGGGACACCTTCCACTGTCCCAGGCTGCTCCAAGCCCCAAAGTCCAACCTGGCCTTGGACACTGCCAGGGATGGCAGGATTGTGCTTTCCCTGCATGCTGAGAACATCTTTTCAATAATTAAGCTTCCACTTCTATATTGAATATTCAAATATATACAGCTAAGTATTGTAAGTTAACCAATCTCAAACTACTGCTTTTGAAATGCCAAGGAATTCCCACCATGGGGATGCTCTGTGTCACCAGGGCTGTGCAGGGATGGAATCAAAATCAGGATACTTGTTCAACAACCACAATATTTTGTAATTAAGGTAGAGATTCACAGACTTGAGGTTTGTGCTCGATACATCTCTGGCTGTCAAGAAGTGCCAGGAAATTTGGCTTTCAAATATTCTGCCACCTTTTATTGGGGAGAAGGGTGGTAGAGGAGGGATTGACCATGTTACCACAGCACCCCAAAAAAAGCCCAAGAGCTCTGGCACCTAGATAAACCCCCAGGAAAAGATTGTCCACGAATATGAATGATTGTCCCAAATTTCTGCCTTAATGAAGCCTATTTTTATAATAAACATCTATTGAATATGGATTTGCAGCTTCTCTCCTTTTAGCTCATCCCTAAAGGAAAATGTTTATATAAAAGTGCTCACTCCCACCCAATCTCCACCTCCAAAATCCCACATAAATACAGTACAGCAGTTTAAACCCCTCAAACCACCCTGCTTTCAGCCATCCACCCCATCAGGATGGCCACAATTATCCTTTTCCATACAGGAATAACACTCCAGAGTTGCAAAAATGAAACTCTTTGAGCTTCTAATGGATGTTTGGAGAAGGAAGCACGAAGATAATCTGATTTTTGATGTCCACAAGCAAGGAAAGATCTACATTTGGCAGCTGAAGGGCGGAACAAGCCCATTTCCCACTGAGGTGGGGCCTCCTTCTAACACAAATCCAGTGACTCCAAAAGAATAAATCCATTCCCAATCTCTTCCCAAATGGCCAGAACCACCTGAAAGCTGCAAAAAATTCTGGAGGAAATATCAAAATTCAAGGAGCACTTACCCTTGGAGGGCTTTTTCTCCAAACCAATCCCCCTTCCCCAGGGTGCGGAGAAAGACGGGATCTTCACTGGGAGAGTCCTCCCGGGTAACGTTCACCTGTGGAGAAGCCAAAACCCCACAGGATTCAGGGAACTTTTAATTAACAACCAAAACCTCTTTGTTCAGAGAGGAATTTGTCACCTCCTGGATCTCTCAGAAAAGGCTCCTCTGGGAACCACATAATCCCCCAGAGTCCTGCACTCTTCCCTTGGCATCACCAACCAACCATCCAAGAGAATGAGCAGTGATTTTTTTCCTACTACTCTTGCAAAAAACCACACAGCTTTGGATTTTTGGGGATGTTTTTAACTCTAAATGTGCAGTTGGCCACACAAGCACAGTCACAGGAGAACGAAATTCCAAAAATTTGCTGTGCATCTATCAGACACGTGGCCTAAGCTTCCATTAGCTTTGTTCCACGTGGTTCCCAGCATAGCCAAGTTCCCTGAAGGGACAGGAATAACACAAATCACCACCATTTGGACACAACTGAAGTGAACCAGTTTGGGGCACTGCAGGATGAAGGGTGGCTTTGCTCTCTCTCCAGTTCAGGGAGGGGACAACTCCAGCTGGAGCAGAGATCAAATCTTTCCATCTTTTTTACCAGAGCTTTTGCACATGGAAATTCCCAAAGCCAAAAGGTGGGATGGCAGGCACATCCTTTTGGATTCAGTTATACCCCAGTGTGATTTCCCTATTAAATTTACACTTTGTGGACTGCACCTTCTCCCAGCTCTCAGTGGGTTTGAGAGGTTAATGAGCAGCACACAGTGCTGAACACCTGCACTGGCTCATGGAAGGGCAGGGAATGTGGGATGGATGAACCAGGAACACCCTTGGACCAACAGAGGGAACTTCAATGCCCTTTTTCATGCCTTTTTCAAATTTCAGCCCTTTTTCCATGACTTCCACTGATCCCAAGCAAAGAGTGTTCAGGGATTAGGACAGTGTGACTTCTATGAGGTTCAGAGCTCTAAGCCAGCCTCCAGTGGGAAACCTGCATTAAATTGGTGCCACATTGTGGATTTTAAAGGAAAAAGGGTGGAAAATGACACAGCAAGGCCCTTGCTGCCTCTGGATAAAGGCAAGCAGCACTTCCCAAGCAGAAGGGAATGAGCCATTTCCATCCATTATTATTCCACAGATTCCTGCACACAGCATGTTTGGAAATCGCTTTGATTTCTGCTTGATAGGACCTGAGGAAACAAATTAAAATAAATACATTAAAGGAGCTCAGGAGTGGAGTCAAGTGGGGTGGATGGAGCTGACAGGGAAGAAGGGGAAAAGGAATTTGGTCCTAAAAGAACTATCAATGGAGGATGGGCTGGAAGCAAACACAGCAGGAGTTTTCTCAGTATTTCTGAGGGGAGTGATGGGCTCAGAAATGTAAAAAATTATCACTGCTCACTTCAGCCTGGAGAAGAGAAGACTCCAGGGAGACCTTAGAGCAGATTCCAGTGCCTAAAGGGGTTCCAGGAGAGCTGGGGAAGGACTTGGGAGAAATAATGGAGGGACAGGACACAGGGAATGGCTTCCCAGTGCCAGAGGGCAGGGATGGATGGGATATTGGGCAGGAATTGTTCCCTGGCAGGGTGGGCAGGCCCTGGCACAGGGTGCCCAGAGAAGCTGTGGCTGCCCCTGGATCCCTGGAAGTGCCCAAGGCCAGGCTGGACTTTGGGGCTTGGAGCAGCCTGGGACAGTGGAAGGTGTCCCTGCCCATGACAGGGGGTGAAACAGGATGGGCTTTAAGGTCCTTTCATTCCAAACAATTCCATGGTTCTGTGTCACTGCAGACACTCTGGTGTGAGGAGCAAGGCAGACATTCCCTAAGGAGCTCTCCCTGACCCTGCTCACACTGACTGCAGGCACTGCAGGTGTGCTCCCAGGAACAGGAGCTGCTGCCAGCATTTTCCTTACTGAGCTGCCTGGGTCAAGTTTTACCACAGGACATGGGAGATGATGTGCTCCAGCTTCAGCAGGTGCCAGGCAGCACACACTGACCCTAAAATCCTGTATTTTATTGTCATTTATTCCATGTTTCACTGCTGACAGTCTATCCCAGGCTGTATCCTTAGCATGGATTAATTATTACATCCATCCTAAACCAGGCATAAAATTAAACTCTCTCCAGCTCCATCCATCCATCAGCCACTGGTGTTTCTTTTCCAAAGCAATAAGCCTGGAAAAGAAAACTGGGCAGGATTTAACTATTCCTGTGGGAATTTCTGTCAAGCCATCAGGCTCCAGCTGAGCATCTGGGAATTTTTTAGCAAGTCCCCATGGCTTGTTTTATTTTAGCTCCCTTTTTCTGGCCAGCAGCTGTTACAGCAAGATAAAGGAGCAGAGGCCAGGGACAAAGCCAAGGAGCTACTGCTCCAGGAGGAGTCCAGGGCTCTGGAGCAGTAGCCAAGGCCATGGGAGGTCTTCTCCATCCTCTGGGTGAGGGTTAAGGGCTGCAGGCCAACAACTGGGATTTGGTTTTTACATTTCTTTGTAGATTGAGGAACATTGGAATGAGTCCAGAGGAACCATGGAGTTGTTCCCAGGGCTGGAGCCCTTCTGCTCTGGAGGAAAGGCTGGGAGAGCTGGGGGTGCTCACCTGGAGAGAAGAAGGCTCCAGGGAGAGCTCAGAGCCCTTCCAGGGCCTAAAGGGGCTCCAGGAGAGCTGGAGAGGGACTGGGGACAAGGGATGGAGGGACAGGACACAGGGAATGGCTTCCACTGCCAGAGGGCAGGGATGGATGGGATATTGGGAAGGAATTGTTCCCTGGCAGGGTGGGGAGGCTGCCCCTGGATCCCTGGAAATGTCCAAGACCTTGCTGGAGCAAGCTGGGACAGTGGAAGATGTCCCTGCCCATGGCATGGGGTGGCACTGGATAAGCTTTAGTCCCTTCCACCCAGGACATTCCAGGATTCTGTGCTGCTGGGAAGGGATGGGATCCTCCTGACCAAGTGGGGCAAAAGCCTCAGTGGCCAACACAGTTCCAAGCACTTGTTGTGGGAGGGAGATGCACCATCCCAATATTTTTGCCCATGAAAAAATGGCACAAGAAAAAGCATTTGAAGCTTGGCTCATGATTGTCCATACTCTGGGAAAAGAGGGAATATTATTTCTGAGTGAAGGGAAGTGAAAGGGCATCAAACCAACAAACTTGGATTTCTGCAGGCTATGATTAACTTCATTTAAAAAACTTCTCCGTGACATTCTTATCGATCTGAAAAAGACCATTTTTTGCCTTGCAATGAAGACTGGCTCCCAGAAAGTGGAACATGATGGTGGAAAATGAGTTGGCAGCTGGAAATCACTGTGAATTCCCTCCGAAATCGCCATCCTGCTACATGGAAAGAAGCCAAATGTCTCTCAAGTGTATTAGGCAGGCTAAAAAAATTATAAATAATTCTTGAATAGAAGGAAAAAACTTGGTCTATAAAATCCCATCAGCATTTTATGGGAAAAGAGGTCAAAAATATTTTCCCTGTGAGCAGAGGAAGAGAAACTTAGACCTTTTTTTTCCCTATGGAGAGAGCTCAGACATCCCTGCCTTTCTATTATTTGGAGAAGCAGGGAAGAGAGAGCCATGGGAATGAAGTCTGGAAGCCAGCCTTGGATGGGGGATGCTTAGCAAAGAAATCACAGAGTGTTGTAAGATTTATTTCAAAGAAATTGAGTTTCATGGTCATTTACCCAGACACTCAACAACAGTTTCCACCCCAAAGTGTTCCTTTTGAGCACATGTGCAAACCAGAAGGGGATTTCATTTTCAGCCCTTCAGGCCACTCTTCCTTCTTGACCCAGCCAAGGAGTTCCTTAAATTGACATTAAATTGATATTAAATTGACATTAAATGTCAAACACTCCTGACACATTTGTGCCTCAGGAGGGGAGGGAGGGAGGCTGGAGCGGGATTTTGGAAGCCCCTTGCCCTGGGAAGGAGTGAACTCACCTTTCCTTTGCTGATTATGAAGAAGGTGTCCCCTCGAGCCCCTTGGCGGATGATGTACTCTCCACTCTCGTAGTGAGTCTGCAACAGGGAAAGGAACCAAATGAAGATGAACAAATAAAAGCAGAGCCTGTTCTGCAGCCCATATTTTGGCAGCTTTGCAAGAACATCACCCTGGACCCCTTTTATCCCAGCCTGACGTTGGCTGTGACTTAAAGATTGTCCTGTGGTAAAGGAATGGAATAATTAAACTGGAAGCATTTGTGGCTTGCCCATTTTTCTTCTGGCTGTGCTGGTGCCAGCCTGTGCCCAGATGAATTATCCTCACAACCTAAATCCATTTTTAGCACGTCAACGAGACAGAGGAATTTCTAACAGAATATGCTACAAGAACTAAACTGCAATAAGAAGTCTGGTGTAAAATTTTTCTTTTCCTACTTTTTTTTTGTGTTGGTTTTGGTGATTTTCCAGCTTTGCTAACAAGGGCTTTATTCAGCGAATAAGTTTTGCTTTTCTCCTCTTATTACAGTAGCTTAATGTGTCCATTTTTGCCTTCTTTTGTGGAACAGTCCTTGCTAAATTCATGTCACAGCTTATCAATGTTGGCATCTAAATTTCCTAGGATACTTTCATCCCTTGTGACACCCCATCTAAAGCAATGTGCATTTATACATTGCCAAAAAATCAAAATATTTTCTAAATCAAGACTTTCAGTTAGTATTTAGACACACACACCCACCCCCCAACCCTTGGAATTTTCATCCCAGATGCCAAGAGCTTCCCATCCAACCTCTCCTGCATCTCCCTTGGGATAAATGTCTGTTGGGATTTTCAACCATGACTGGGAGAGCTGGAGGTATTGGGTATTCTATCCTAGTTCAAATCTGGGACAAAATCACCCCAAAAATGCCCCTCACCATCAGAGCTTCTAATCCCAAAGTATGTATAAACCTACAAGGACTGCAGCTAAAATGGGGGCATTAATCCAAATCCTCAAATTTGGTTAAGCTTGAGATGTTTTCTTTCACGGGTGTTGTGCTGACCTGAGTTTGTATATTTATCTTTACACCCCAGCCTTTTTATCATTTACAGACTGATATCAGAACTGCCAGCTTTTCCTGTTTTCATGTGCCAGAGTGGCAAGAGGGAGGGAAAAAAAGTCTGAAGGAGACCTGGACACGAACTTGCAGAGTTTTACTGCTTATGTTGGGTGTTTCTGGAGAGCAGATTTAAGGTGCACGTTTTTGATCATCCAGGGTGAAATTCCTTGATTTTAGGAGGTGTTGTGATCAGACCCCCTCAAATGGAATCTTGTAGGCACCCAAGAATCTAACAAGTAAAAATACTGGGCTAATGGCTTCTAAATTTACAACAGGTAATCCATATTCATTAGATATGTTAATGGTATTTTTTATATGATTTCTGGGCAATTTAACATGATAAACCTTCTCCCTAAGAGACCATTTATTGGTGTTGCTCACCAGCACCAACCACTGCAGAACTGAGTCTCAGTCCTGCTGCTGTAACCAATTCCTACCCACAAGTTCTCCCAACCTTCCAACCCAGTAATTCCACCCAACCATTCCCACCCCTAATTCTTCCCAATCATTCTCACCCCATGGCTCTTCCCAACCCATGAGTCCTCTCAAATTTCCCACCCACAAATCCTAACCATTCCCGGGCATAAGTCTTCCCAAACCTCCCACCCAGAACTCTGCCAAAGGAATAGAAGGAACACAAATTTGAGCTTCGAAGCACCTAAAGCTGCCTCTCACTTCAGCTTTGTCTCTTCTTTTATAAACTGAGCTCTAAACTCAGCCAAGTCCTTCTTCCAACATGCCAATCACGTTCCTCTCGTCCTTCCTTGAGTGCCCAGAGCTTTCATTTCGCTTGACCTGCTCTCCACTGGCGCCTCTTTCCACGCCCTTCCTGCCACTCACATCCTCATGTTTATGTATTCCAAGCCATTTCTTTCACAGCTAATTCCACCAGCAATTCTTCGTGCTTGAATCAACCCATCCTTTTTCAGCGCTCCTGCTCCTAAATCCTTGTTTTCTAACACAAGCTCATCCGTGTGCTTCGCCCTTCTAATGGAATTCTCACTGTCTGTCCACTCTCAGAGCACCATCCTGGCAGGCAAGGTGCCCAAGAGCTCTCTCAGGGCGTGTGGAAGTGGAAATAAAGACAAGGCTCTTGCTTTTAGCCCCACTTGAGAGGCAGCAGTACCTCCTCGGTACCTCTGGTACCATCAAACATCTCTGAAAAAGCATTTTAGCAAAAGTTCATAGAATCACAGAATGACTGAGGTTGGAAAGGACCTCCCAAGACCACCTTGTGCCTGATCCCCACCTTGTCCCCAGCCCAGAGCACTGAGTGCCACCTCCAGCCCTTCCTGGGACACCTGCAGGGATGGGCACTCCAAAGCTCCCTGGGCAGCCCCTGCCAAGGCCTGAGCACCCTTTCCATGGAGAAATTCCTGCTGCTGTCCAAGCTGAGCCTCCCCTGGCCCAGCTTGAGGCCGTTTCCTCTCATCCCGTCCCTCAGCATGCAGAGAAGCTGGAATCTTTCACAAAATAGCATTCCCAACCTATATGAACAAAAGTGAAGCTCTTCCTCCCTTTGAAGTCGTCCACCAGGTCCCTCCCATGGAGATCCCTGTTTGTCCAGTAAGAGCAGCTTCTATAAAAATACCAAGGGTTTTTTTCCTTTACTTCTATTGTCCAATTTAGTTAAAGTGATCAAAAAAATTTCAGCAGCAAAGGAGGAGGGGGTGGAAAGAATGCTCACTAAGCAGGTTTGAGAGGATAAGACATGGATAGGTCTCCCTGATCTGCTCCAGGTATCCCACAGTAGAACTACCAATCTTGTGATCGAGTCAGATTATGCTCTAAAAAGGGCAACTATCCTGTTTTATGAAATCCCTCATCCTGTGCAGAATTTCAATGAGTTGACAGGGACATTTCTTTGAGTGAAGAAATACTCAGTGCAAGTTCTCTTCAGGAGTGACTGGATTTTTATGAGACCACCTTATATCGAAAATGGACAAAATTAGGAAGAGTGGGGCCCAACAGCACTAAATTTTGTCAATATACTCCTTTTTTGAGTCCCAGTGCTCCCCAGGACAAAACCTCCCACAGATACAGGACCCAAAGCAATGTACAAACCATAGTTCACTGACCACCCCAATCCATCCATCTCAGATCAGTTAAATGTGTGATTAATTTCTTTGTGCCCAACACACCAGGGCACATCTCACCCACCACACAAAAACCCATCACCTTTGCAACTTCAGACCTCCACATCTGGCTGAGGACTTCTGGCCCACTGAGCTTGGTTGATCAGTCACAAACTTCAACTGGAGCTTCTGCTCCCAAATACCACCAAAAATGAGATGTTTGAGAGCCCAAGCAGGTCTCATGAAGAAACCTTGACCAGGTCTTGTGAAGAAACGTCAATTAGGCCTCATGGAGAAACCTTGACTAAAAATGAGATGTTTGAGAGCTGACCAGGCCTTGTGGAGAAACCTTGACCAAAAATGAAATGTTTGAGAGCCCAACCAGGCCTCATGGAGAAACCTCAACTAAAAATGAGATGTTTGAGAGCTGACCAGGCTTGTTGAGGAAACCTTGACTAAAAACAAGATCGCTGAGCTGGACCAGGCCTAACAGAGAAACCTCCACTCTAGAGACCAACCCAAGAGTTCAACTTCTGAAAACCTCATTTTTCCTCCACCTGGATTCCTCTGACTGCCATGCTTATGCTGAAAATGTTTGGGAAAAGGTGGGAAATGAGGTATTTGGAATTCTCTGTGAGCCTGGCGCCAAAGGTCCCCTCAGGGGAGCAGGGGTACAAAGGTGGCTTTGAAACGAGGACTTCAAAGCTGAAGCTGCGTTTGCACTACAAAACCATCAACACAGGGTCGATTACAGTTCTCCATGTCCCACCCATTGCATCCAGGGTGTTTTTAAAATAAAAATAACCTAAATATGTTATTTTGCTGGCGCTTTAAAAAAATATTCACAGAACTGTCAGCAAAACTCCAAACAAAAGCAGCTTTCAGAGGATTTATTTTTCCTGTTTGGGATTTGCTGTCTTAAACATCCTAAAATGACAACAGACATGCAAACAAAATAAAATAGAAAAATATAATTATTTGCTGAAAATGCTGCAAAACCAAGCAGGTAAATATCAGTCTTCTGTACTGAACTCCTTAAGAATCACACAGATTTGTTTCCCTGGTTTTACAGTGTGTCCTACTCCCAGAGATTATCTAAAAATGTTGCTGTTTGAAATAGCCAGAGGGGAGGATTATGCTTTTGTGGTCCTCTCCTTATTTATCCCTGGTTTTTGACACTTAAGACATCTCAATACCCAAGCAACAGCTTAACTAGAGGGCAACAAGTGGGAACTTAAAAATAAGGAAGATGCAGTGATAAGGGGAAGAGAGGGTTAACTCATGCCCTCAATTGCATGATAATTATGGAGCACAGAATTGAGAAAGCAGATTAGGAAGGGGACCTAATTGTGGCCTTCCAGTACCTGAAGGGAGCCTACAAGAAAGAAGGAGAGAGACTCTTTACAAGGGTCTGGAGGGACAGGACACAGGGAATGGCTTCCCAGTGCCAGAGGGCAGGGCTGGATGGGATATTGGGCAGGAATTGTTCCCCGGCAGGGTGGGCAGGCCCTGGCACAGGGTGCCCAGAGAAGCTGTGGCTCACTCTGGATCCCTGGAAGTGCCCAAGGCCAGGTTGGACTTCGGGGCTTGGAGCAGCCTGGGACAGTGGAAGGTGTCCCTGCCATGGCAGGGGGTGGGAATGGATGGGATTTAAGGTCCCTTCCAACCCAAACCATTCCATGATCCTGTCATTTTCACTCAGCTGGCTCTAACTGAGCTGCAATGTCCTGCAGCAATTTTGTTTTGTTTTTCATACTGATGCATTACAAATTTACTCTCCCTCCTTAGAGATACACCTCTCTGATCCCCCACCAGCACTCTGAGTTTGTATTTTAGAGCAAAAGCTGTGCTGTGACAGTGACAGGAGCCTGTCTCCCTGTCCAGTCCTTTTGGGAAACATTTCCTCTGCACTGATTCACTGTGGCTCCTTAATGGGCTGTGACAGCACTGAGGAAAACACTCCTGGGAATGAGCTGGACACTCTGGCTGTCCTCTCCAATTGTGGGGCCTTCTGCACTTTATGGGCTGCTTCCAATTCCCGTAAAACCATCCCTGAGCAAGGCTCTTAATACACCTTCTAAAGGGGCTGTTTGTGCATGGACACAGCACAGCTTCTGGAATAATACAAATCCTGGAATTCTAGGGTTGGAGCACTATTGATCCAACTCCCTGGTCCAAGAGTAACTGCTTAAAACTAAATTATGATTTAAGAGAACTCCCCACAATGAGTTCATCTGTCCTCAACAGAGGTGGTACCAAGATAAAACCTGTATTATATCAAGATATAATCTGTACTTCTGAGGGCTCAGGAACAGGGATTTCTCCAGGGAAAGGGAATCTAAAAGGATGTATGAGGACAGTAAAAAAATGATATTCAACAATTATTTCATTGAAGCAAAAGCAAGTACAGCCTCCACCTAATCCATGGGATACACACTGAAATGGATAAACCAAAGGGGATAAACATCAGGGCCCTGCTGTTCCTGAAATGCAAAGATGTGAGAAATGTCCCTAATTTGAAGCTCTTTGGTTAAATGATTGCTTTAATTTCTGGTTGTTTCTTTTGGTGTTTGGCACTGCTGTTCCCTGTGTCTGCATTTCCCTGTGGTGTGCTGAGAGTGAGCAGGAGGGAAGGAGATGGAGCTGGCACCCTCCTGCTCTTCCTTTTTCTCTAAACCTCCTCCAATTTCAGTATCCCAAAGGCAAAAAAACCTCCACAAACTGAGCCCTCTCCCAGCTGAGCTGCTGGGACAAGAGAGGAGATGGGAATAAAGTTATACAAATGGGAACTGTGGAAGAGAGAAACGCAACACATTCCAATTTAGAGCAAAAGGCCACCTCCAAACTAATTTTTCCAAATCTGACCAAAGCTCTGACAACTCCTCAGGTGGAACTGCTGGTCCTGAAACCCAGGCTGAATTTCCAGCAGGAATTCAAGTCTTTTGCACTGAGCTGCAAGCAAGACACTACTGTTGTGATAACTCAGAAGCTGCCTGAAAGGTTCACTTTTCCCATGGAAAGAAGCAGCAGCTCCATATCTCTGGCATTTCCATGACCCAGAGCACACAGCTGAGCAGTTTGCTTTCCTTTTACACCATCATAGTCAAGATCTTTACACCAGAACACCCAACCTTCACAAAACTCTCCTCGTGCCAATTTTGAGTAGATAAATAGGAGCATTTGTGAGCTACCAACGCGGATTTATCGGGTTTGCCATAGAACAAACACAGCTCATCTCAGAAGCCCCCTACACAAAGCAGTACTAAGGTGAAAGACATGAACTAGGGCTAAACCTCAATGGTGTCACCTCCTAGTCATGAAAAACATGACACTGTCCCCTTTTGGCTGTGATTTTATCCCCTTTCTTTCACTTTCTACTGGACTCCAACCCAACACTTGCTGAGTGCCATTTTCAGCGATAATTAAAAGGCAACAAGGTGGATAAGGGACCATGTTTGGCAAATGTAGGAAATAGAGCTGTAGAGAGTTTTCAAAGTTTGATAGAAAGTTTCTATGGTATGTATTTGTATGTAAATTTTGAGATAAGAAATGTCGATTTAGAAATGTTATGGAATAGGATAGATATTGTTGAGAGAGAAATTGAATTAGGAAAAAAATTTAAAGGATGGCTTTGTAAGTAAAATTAGATATTTTGGAGAAATAGAATTATGAAAGATGTAATAGAATTTACGAGGGGTAATTTTAGATGATTACTTGTAGGTATTTATAGTATGATGTGATAAAAAGTTGATAGGTTAAGAAAAGTTTATAATGTATAATGTTTTTTATTGTAATGGTGTGAATTAAAATATTTATATTGTTTTATTTTTATATGAGATTGAAAATGGAATAAAACATTTTTAAAACACCTCACAATTACCCCATCTCTAGGTCAGAAAAGGGCTTAATCTGACAAAATTTACATACAAATACATACTAAAGAAACCTATCAAACTTTAAAAACTCTCTACAAATCTATTTCCTACAGGCAATTGCTGGCCTGGGTTCCTGCTTTCCAAAAGGGAAGGTGGACAAGATGGGAGGAGCTCCTGGCCCTTTCCTTCTGCCATTCCTGGAATGCCCTTGGCACTGGCTGGAGAGCAGGAGCTGGTTTGTGTGGAGGATTTGTTGTGCTTCAAACTTTTTATCTTTTTTAAGGACTGTCTGCTGAGAAGAAACAGGAATTTGGGGGAGGATGAGAAACAGGGGAAGGAGAGGGTGCTGAGAAAGCTGGGAAGTTCAGAGATACAGAGCGGGGGTGAAAAAGGCAAAAGGTTAAGACCAACCTCAAAGATCAAGAGGGAGAACCCAAAGAGTTCAAGGACTGAGAGAGAAGAGAGATGGCAGAGGGTGAGAGCAGCACAGGGTCAGGAGAAATGGGAAAGAGGAGCTTTAGCAATGAGATTGTCCAGGAGAACAAGATGAACTTGATATGGAAAAAAAATAGGATTTATTCCCAGAGAAGATAACAGATAAACTAGTTGGGTAAAAGACAGTAGTGGTATTAGGCCACAGATCAAGCCACAAATTGGGGTCAAAACCTCAAAAAGCTTTGCTTGGGAATTTAAATAAGACCAGATTCACAGATAATGACTGTGAAATGTGGGGAATTAGCAGAAAATCAGTAATTAGAAAAAGGATCCCCAGGCAACAGAGTGGAATCAATTCATCAGTCACCCTGAACAACAGTAAAATTCAGCAAAAATAAAAATACTATTAAAAAGAAAATTTCAGATATTTGTGTGCCCTGGGCCAGTCACATACATGTAATTTTAGACTTCTGAAGGATTGAAATATCTATAATTCCATGACATTCCCAGCCTCCTTTGGACATTAACAAACAGGAACTTTGAGGAAACCCACAATGGCACTGCACCACCAAACCTCTCTCCCTTCAACAGCAGCTCAAGTCCGTGGGGGTTTAATTAAATTTCATTGGAATGCAAGAAAAGAGCTGCCCTTCAATCCTTTCCCTCATCATAATGGAAGAACGTGTGTGGAAATCCCATTGTCCTCCCTAAATCCACAGGTCTGTTCCATAGGTATTAGAATGGGAATCAACTCCTTGCCAAAATGAAACTGGAAGCAAACAACTTAAATCAACACATTTGTTTCATTTCTTTTCCTCCATTTCCTCCAAATTTCGCATGCTTATTCACCCCAGGTATTTGCATTGCCACCAGGATCCAAACTCATTTCAGAACTGATCATGAGGAATAAAAAAATGCACATTAATTCAATATACTCAGCCACTTCTCCAGTCACCTGCTATGAAATGTATTTTCTTTTTGTGGTCTAAACCAAAGAGGAGACTCTACATCTCCATATGCAAATGCACTTCAAATTATCACTGGAAACCAACTTCACTGGAAGGGAAATCATGAAAATCATTGGATGTATCCATCCTCTACAGACTTTTACTGGAACAAGCAATTTCCTCAGTTAAACCCCTGAATTCCCCAGTTGCTTCCACTTTGAGGGTTCTTGTGCAGGTGACAAGCAGCCCTGAGTTTGGCAGATGAATTGAACCCTCTCTCAGTTCATATTCCCTGTTGTATCCCCATGGATTTTGGCTGTTGCTGGAAAATATCCTCCTTTTCCCTTGGTTTCTCTCATCAACTCCTCAAAAGGTACAAATGAGGAGTTTTTATCAACTCACATGACAACCTCAGCCTCTATTCCCAGCCTGCACAACAAGGAATTCTGGAAGTGAATCCCACTTCCATAAGATCAAATGTTAGCTACAAATATATTTATTAAAGCAGCAAGTGAACTCTCACTCTGTGTATAAACTGGAAAAAGGTGAAATCAGCATTTTTGAAATATCAATAACTTTTCCCAAATGAAAAAGAAGCTGCCTTTAGCTCCTCGTTTGGGTTGCCACCATCTCCTTGACAACAGAGTTTGGAAAATTAGGATAAAACTTGTATTTTATAATAGAAATGCAAAATATCTCCTCCCTAAGTTCAGAAATCAGTATTTTTTTTACTGTTTAATAGACTCTCTGCTGCTAAAATTGGCATGGCTGGAGCTGCATGAGCCTATTTCAGCCTTGCTTGGAGGAAAATTTTACAGGACCTTTCTCCACTGCCTCCAACTTAGTCCAGGATTTCGGACAACTGGTAACTAAAGAGGAAGGTGTGAGGAAAAAAATAATCACATCCTGAATTCAGAAGATGGTGAAAGTTGAGATTTCTGAAGGATGAAGCACATCAAGAAGTGCCCATGCAGCAGCACCACCTGCACCAATCTCTCGTGTAATCACCCCACTCAAATATTGGACTTCTCCCAGCTATTTTGTGCTTTCAAGCAGATTTTTTGGGAGCATCCCATATACCAGTCCTGAAAAAAAAAAAACCAAAAAAACAAAACCAAACAGGGCAAGGCTGGGAAGTGTAATCTAGACCAGATTTTTAGCACAAGGCACAGCTGACCCTTTTTCTTACCAGGCAAGGACACAATGATCCCAAAATTCCTTCACCGGGGCTTTTTTAATCTCTGAATTCTACTTTGTGTGGCTTTTTCTGCAGGAATCTGGGAAATGGCCATTTGGATTTACAAGCAGAGGAGTGTAACCCTAATGGAGAGCTTCATGTGATATTCCCTACTAAGGACAAGAGCCACGAGGTGTTAAAAATATAAATAAGTTTTCTCTGCAGTGTGTTTGCTGCAGCATGGAAATAAAACCATTCCCATTTTACCTCACCAGTAACTCCAGTCCAAATGTTCCTCCCTGCCTTGGTCTCATGGTTATATATTCTAGGATATCCTATGCCTTCTATTCCATGGATTTAGAAATGGTTTTTGCTACCATGAAGACACTTTTCAATTCCTACTATTTCAACCCAGACTCTGCAAATACCACCCTGAGAATGAGGAATTTCAAATACATCCCCAAGGCCACTGAGGGGATGTTTAAAACCAGAGAGGCACAAACCCTCAAGTGTGAGCAAATCCATTTCCCAAGGGAAATAAATTCCCTGGGAAAGGACACAGCCATATTTTGAGGAGGTCTGGGGATGGGAGGAGGCTCTCCCCATCTTAATGCTTGATCTTTGCTTTAAAGCTGGGTTTTAACGATTGATCCCATTGATGGAGGGTCTCCAGCTGATATTCCCAGCAGTCCAAGCCTGGTGGCCATTCCTTGGGTGGCCACTGATGTCTCCATGACCTCATGAACTGTTCCCTTCATTTTTTTCCCTAATTAATCCCTGGCAGGACTCACTCAGGAGGACCTGCAAGCCAACCTCGTCCCAGAATCCAGCAGGTGTCACTGTGGGCAACGCTATGGGAAAATCCAGCAGGGAAAATGTTGGAATCAAAGGGAAAAAACACATCAGGGTCATTCATATTTGGGTTTTCCTTAATGTAAGTGCTGATTGTATTTTTCCCCCTGTTTTTACAGATAAAAAGGCATTGTCTGTGTTAACTTCTTCAGGGCTGAAGGGTGGAAATCATGGAATATTTTCAGGGAGTAAGCACCAAGCTGGATTTCCATTCTGGGGTTCATTCCCACCAAAATTAGCCCATATATGTCTGTAAGTAGGAATATGTGGGTGACAATTGGGGAATTTTGGAAACTGCTGAACGAATTCCCAGGAGGAGATGCCCAAAAAACCAGAGTGCCACATGCTCTCCTTCCAAGTTTCTCACAAAGAATCCAGCACTGAAAAAAAATCCCTCAGCACAAAACAGGAACTTCATCCATGGGGAGATCCATCCCAAAAATCACTCAGCTTGGGCTGTCAGAAGCACTGCTTGGGAAGAGGGGCTTGAGCTGAGCCACCTCCATCACAGTAAAACACCCCCAAAGGCCCAAATTTTAATTAAATTTCAGGCAGAATTAATTGATTGGATTTTCTCCACCCAGGAAGTGAAGGACAGCCACCAATCCATCAGTCTCAACCTGTCTGCAACAAAGAAAATGCCTGAAAAAGCCGATTCTGTGGGTTCCTTGCCCTGGTGTTGCTGTAGAGCCTCTGGAAACTGCAAACAGTAAAGAAACAAATATTGGGAAATTAGGAACAAGGCTGGATCAGGGAAGAGAAAACTTGGAGCCCCTGAGCTGTCCCCTGTGACCTCTTTGTTGTCCCAGGTGCCATGAAAAAGTCCACATCCCTGCTGTGTGCCTCTAATAGAGCCTGCAAATCCAACAGGGCAAATAATAAATTATGGATTTGCTTAAATCCTTTCTTTTCATATCTGTGAAACCCTGGAAAATATTTAAGATTGCAGCAAAAAAATGTTTTGTTTTTCCTTTTTTCCTTTCTGTCATAACTGTGATAGGTCAGCTGGACAATCTGCTTAGAGAGCATAAAAAACATCTCCCACATAGGTTTAATCTAACTGAAAAGAGAATATTTAAATCCCAACACCTGCATCACCTGAGGGGGCAGCTTTAGAAATGAACATTTTATCAGTGACCTCTGGAAAACCTGATCATCCACTCAATGCACCATCGCCAAAAATAATAATAAGTTAAAGAAAGAAAATCCTGGGAACTAAGCAAATTTGGAGATTTTTTTCTGTTTGACACTGCCTCTGCCACGTGTCCTGCTGGTGACCATGGCACTCCTGGAGTGGCTTTTCCCACCACTGCGAGGTTGATTGAGGACAAGGAGGTGCCCAAAGAACAGGGAAAATCTGGAAAAGTGCTGGAGGGGCAGCTGGAAAATGGAACTACAGAACTCTCTTGGAGGAAGAAGCATGGTTTGGGGATTGGAAGGGATATTAAGGATCACCTCATCCCACCCCTGCCATGGCAGGGACACCTTCCACTGTCCCAGGCTGCTCCAAGCCCCAAAGTCCAACCTGGCCTTGGGCACTTCCAGGGATCCAGGGGCAGCCACAGCTTCTCTGGGCACCCTGTGCCAGGGCCTGCCCACCCTGCCAGGGAACAATTCCTTCTCTGACAGCTGAGAAAATCTTACAACTCTCATCCTTCTGAGTGTCCTTGGGATTCTCGTGGAGATCTCCATGAATCCATGTGCTTTGGACAGACAGAGGAAATGCAATTCCCTAGCTGGGGTGCTCTGGCCTAACTCCAGTGGATTTTACAACATGCACTTGAAAGAAAACCAACAACCCAGCTCCTCTGCTAGGGGTTTAGCAAAGAGAAGGGCACGGGGACTTTTGATAGTAAATGAGATGTTAATAAACTTCCCCTGTTTCCAGAGGAACCCAGCTCTGCATGGAAGGCCTCTGGAAAAAGATCCTCTGATACCACCGGGGTTCTCAGGCTGAACAAAAGCTGCTTCTTGAGAGGTTTCTAAATTCACTTCATAAATCTCAGTTAAAAAGAGAACACCGCTCCCTGTCTGAAAAGTGCATTTGGCAGAGGCCAAAAGCTGCTCCTTGCACCTGACACAAAGACCCACCAGGTGCCACCAGGAGAAGACTTGAAGTTCCCACACGTGCCAAGAGCACGGAACTCCAGAAAGTGAGTTCAGCACAAGGATTTTACTGGGGGAAAAAAGGAGGGATTTGATGTTAAATCAAATGGGAAGAAATGGCAACAGATTTTCCATCCCTCTGGTGAGACCCCACCTGCAGTGGGGTGTCTGATTTGGGATGTGGAGCTGCTGGAATGAATCCAGAGGAGGCCATGGAGATGCTCCAAGCACTGGAGCCCCTCTGCTCTGGAGCCAGGCGGGGAGAGCTGGGGGTGCTCGCCTGGAGAGGAAAGGGCTCCAGGGAGAGCTCAGAGCTCCTGCCAGGGCCTAAAGGGGCTCCAGGAGAGCTGGAGAGGGACTGGGGACAAGGCATGGAGGGACAGGACACAGGGAATGGCTTCCCAGTGCCAGAGGGTAGGGATGGATGGGATATTGGGACATTAGGAAGTAATCAGAGTCCCAAAGGTTGTCTCCACTGGCATCACCTTCTAACAATAAGTTTTGCAGAACTGAGGAAGAAAAACCCCAAATCCTGCCCCATTTCTACCACTGCAGGAAAGCGGAGGACAAGCAACAAACACACAGAGGGATGACCACATTCCTGATAAGAATCCACAGAAATACTGGGAATTCAGGGAATACTGAACTCCTTTCCTGTGCTAACACAAGCAGGAGATTATTTTTAATTCCCTTCATGTGGTCTGTGCCCACATTAAGGAAAATCAAAAGGAAAACTTAACTCCAAACAACACATTTTATCCCTATCCAAAGCTAGAGCAGCTCCTGCCACTGACTCCATTGTATTCCTGCACTCCAGTTTTTCCAGCTGCATTTTATTTTCTAATGCATTTTTTTCCCGATAAAGCTTTTATTTCCTGGTGCACCTGCAAACCCAAAGCTGTGTTCTCATGAGCACCACTTGAAAAATTAATGGAAGTACAACTCGAGTCAGAATTTTGTCCATTTGTGATGGAGTCAGTCGTGATTGAAGCTGATTTGATGCCCCCACAGGCAGCATTACCCTATCCCACAGCTCCTCCAGTGAACACATCCCAGAGTGCTTCCTTTGATGAAAAAAATATAAATAATAACAGTAATATTTTTTGTCTTCAGCAAAACCTTTTACTCTTCCCTGTTTATTTTGAATCCTCCCTCAAATCTGATTTCTGGCTCTGTGTCCCATCAATACCTGCCTTGGTGCTGGCAGAGCCTGCAGGACGGACCAGGGACCCGGTTCCCTTTATCCAAGAGCCACCCTCACTCCTAAATAAGCCTTAAAAACACTGGTTCTATGGAAAGCTGATTAATTTTGCACATTTTCCCTCTTCTATTCACTGTTGCCACACAATCCCACAAAGGCAGGACTGTGCTCAGCCTCTGTTAATTAACCAGCAGCATCCCAAGGCTTTCTGATCCATACTAATTGGGCAGTGTGGAGCAGGAAGGATGCTTGGCATCTCTGCAGGAAGGCCCAGGACAGCTCTTAAAGCTGAATTCAGCCATGAAATCTCCTCCAAGATCCCACTCTCCACCAGGAGCCACGACAGGAGCTCCATGAGCAACGAGGAAGAATTTTGGGTTGTGTTTTAT
Organism: Dicaeum eximium; assembly: GCA_013396995.1. Taxonomy (NCBI): domain Eukaryota; kingdom Metazoa; phylum Chordata; class Aves; order Passeriformes; family Dicaeidae; genus Dicaeum; species Dicaeum eximium. Next base: position 199,849 of record VWZP01001109.1, read on the forward strand.
TTTGTTAGCATTTGTGCCTTTTGAAATTCGGTCTTTCACTGGAATTAAAATGAAAGGAAGAAACAAGACAAAGGCTAGCAAGCAACACTCAGCACACAAACTGAGCTGCTGAAGAGGCTGCAGACATGAGCTGGGATCCCAGATTTCAGCACCTAGACCAGCAGGAAGAGTTTCCATCCCTGGCAGCCTCTGCCTGTGGGGTTCAGCACATTTCTCTGCCTCTCCCCTCAGTTTGGCTCTCCTGTTTGTCCAGGGATTCACTAGGAGCCAAGACCAGGCTGCCTGGGGCTGGAGGAAACATCACTGGCACTTGGATCTCAGTAGTGCATTCAAATGAATTAAAATTCTGAATATTAATGCTCCCAGTGAAAGAATTCCCAAAATACACACTGGGAGAGGTGGGAATGGCATTCCCAGCACTTCCAGGCTGCAGCTGCTCTCCTGTTAACCCAGGATGAGCTAATTAAGTGCTCTACAGCTGGATTGAGGGCAATTAGCCAGATTTCTATTTAAATATCTATTTACACTGCAACCACGATAGATACATATTATATATTTCAATATTGTCAGAGAATCGTGGAATGGTTTGGCTTGGAAGGGACTTTAAAGTCCATCCCTGTGCCACAGGGACACCTTCCACTGTCCCAGGCTGCTGCAAGCCCCGTCCAGCCTGGCCTGGAGTGCTTTAAATTTCTATACATCCAGCAATAATCCATAAATACATACACACACACAAATGTCAAAGCTGTCTCGAGTTCTGGATACAGAACAAACGAGACAAATCCATGTGACGTAGTTTAGACCTGACATTATCTGCACAATAAACTGATCTGCAGGGTTTTGTGAGCAAATCAAAGCGCCTTTGTCGCTGTCTCCCGCTCCAGCTGCTCAGATTCCTGCACACAACATCTTCCATGGATTACCAGGCTAAATCCCAAACAGCCTAGGAACAGGATTAGGAAATGCAGATGAAAAGGCCTGGGTTGAAAATGCCAGTGAGACCTTAATGCAATCTCCTCCTATGCATCTGCAGCCACAGAACTCTGAATCTCGGATCATTCTGTCTGGGGCACCACGTGGAGCTGCTGGAGCGAGTCCAGAGGAGGCCAGGGAGCTGCTCCAAGGGCTGGAGCCCCTCTGGAGCCAGGCTGGGAGAGCTGGGGGTGCTCACCTGGAGAGGAGAAGGCTCCAGGGAGAGCTCAGAGCCCTTCCAGGGCCTAAAGGGGCTCCAGGAGAGCTGGAGAGGGATTGGGGACAAGGGATGGAGGGATAGGACACAGGGAATGGCTTCCCAGTGCCAGAGGGCAGGGCTGGATGGGATATTGGGAAGGAATTGTTCCCTGGCAGGGTGGGCAGGCCCTGGCACAGGGTGCCCAGAGAAGCTGTGGCTGCCCCTGGGTCCCTGAAAGTGCCCAAGGCCAGGTTGGACTTTGGGGCTTGGAGCAGCCTGGGATAGTGGAAGGTGTCCCTGCCATGGCAGGGGTGGGAATAGGATGATCCTTAATGTGCCTTCCAACCTAAAGCAATCTGGGATTAGTTACTCCAGCTACCCCTGGCTCTCTGAATTCCTGCCTCCTTCCCTGAAATCCCCAATTCTGTGGAGCTGGGACAGATATTCACGCAGGTAACTGCTCCATCCCTGACATCCATGCAGAGGGATCCTTCTTTGAAACAGGAGTAGAAATTTGAAGTTGGGGGAAAAAATTTAGAAGAATCAGCTGTAGGCACAATTAAGAATGTGAGATCAAATGGAAAATTACAAAATCAGGAGAAGTGGCTTCAGAGGAGAAGAGGCCAAGGAATCTTAATTACATCTATCAATACCTGAACACCTGATTTGAGATGGAAATCCTACAAGTTTTACATTTGAATGGCACAGGGAAGAACCTTAAAGAGGGGAAAACACTGCCAGAATGTGAAGCAACTTAAGGACAAGAAAGAAATCCCAATTTTGTGCCACAAAACCCAAATGAAAATGAAGGGGGGGAAAGAGGGAGAGGAGGAAATGCCAGCCCAGATCTCTGAGCACTGCCCATGCCCACGAAAAGCTCATCCCACTCCTCAGCCATGCCAGGAACAGATTCCCCATCCTACTCCCTGGAGGGCTGAAATTCCATTTGCTAAATGGAATTAGCCATAAAAACTGAAATTATTGGCAATGTTGGTGCCACCCAAATAATCCCTGTGTGAGTCACCAGACATTTTCCCATGTAACATTAACAATTCCATGATCCAGAGGGGTTTTCCAATACTTCAGAGGTGTAACCTATGGAAAGGGGGCTGTAGCCAGGTGGGGGTTTATATCTAAATATACAGATCTGAGAGTGCCTTTTGATTTTTAGTTTATGCAAAACACAGCCTATTCAATCCAAGACAAACCCAGAGGAAACAACACTCATTCCAAGCAGGAAACTGGGAGCATTCACCCTAAAAAAATCCAGATTTATCCCCCACCAATGCTGCTTTCATGCCTCATTTTTTCACTGATATTTATTAAGAATCTCCCCCCCAAACTTTAAGTGTTTCTGGGAAAGTTTTATGGACTTTATTCTCCTCCTTAACTCTTGATAAGGAGCTTAATGCTGGTGATGTGATCCAAGCAAATTCTGGTTGGGAGTGAGGTTTTCAGATATGCAGAAAGAATTTATGGCAGAGGGAATTAATATCTTTTTTTTACCCCTAAATCAGAGCATTCCCTGGCAGTAAAGGGACTAAAGCTTATCTGTGAATATGCAATTATTCGGGGTGACAAACAGCTGATTTGTTGGAGCCACAGAATTTATCTGGGCACTAAATAAAAAGGCAGAGAAGGAACAACAGCCCAGCAAAGCTCAGAAAAAAAAAATCCAGATCAACTCTGATGTCAGCAGCACTTTTCCTCCAAATCCATGGGAATATTTTCCCTGATGGAGAGGAGTGGATGAAGAAAAGCGAGCAGGAATGATATAAAATACTGCCACACACACATTCCCTGCACTTAAATCACCTTTTGGGAGGGTTTATTAATAAATTTCTGGGATATTGAATTCCTCAGGCTCAGAAGGGAGCGTCGTGGGAATAAAATACAGGGGGAAGTGTGATACAACCCAATATTTTACATCTGCTTATGGGGCAAGGTTTGGGTTTGGTTTTTTTTTTGGTAGGGTGGAGGCATAGGTTTTCTGCATTTTTGGGGGGTTGTAGGGTTTTTTTGGAGGTTTTTTTAGGTTGGTGTTTTGTGGGTGATTTCTTTGTTGTTTGAAATAGCCTTATTAAAGCCTGACTCTAACAAGAGCCCAGTTAAAGCCAGGCAGGCAAAGTCCAACTCCCCCCCAACATCTCAACACTGCTGGAACTCTTCCCAGGGCACCTTTTCCACTACACCTTTAAAATACCCTCCAAAATAAATGTCCCATCAAATCTGAAATGAGACCAGGTTTTCACATTCCCCTCCTCCCAACCACTTACCCGGAGGCTGGAGAAGCTCATTCCCTTCTGGACACCCCAGGAAAAAATTGATACATTCCCCAATTGGATAAAAATCCAGTTAAAAATATATATAAACCCTGTTCAGAACTAGATTAATTTTCCCCACAACTCCTCTCACAGCCTCGATGGCTGCCAAATTGGGGAGCTGCTCTTTGGGGAAAAAGAAAAGGCTGGATATTGCCAGCAGAAGGTTCTGAGCTCATGAAATGCCAATATTCAAAGCACTTACCTCTTCCAGGACATCTGCAAGCTTACTGAGGATCTCCTCGGGAAGGCTCTGGAATGTGGGAACGCTGCAAGGCAAAAGAAACCTCCATTAATGGATCCCTTTACACAGGGCACAGATCCAGCTGCTTTCCTCCCCTCTGTCTTCCTGAGATCTCTCCTTCATGTCCTGGGGCTGAACAGCAAAAAGACATCATGGAAAGCTGCTCCTTTTCCAGCAGCCAGGATGGATTTGGTGATGATGGGAGACCACCCCAAATCTCTGGAGAGCCACCCCTAAAGCTGGGAATCAACTAGGGATCCATTCAGGACCCACTGGAATTCCTGTGTGCCACAAACCTGCTCAGTCACATTCCTTCCTGGTCTGCTTGAGCCCCCAGAAATAAAATGCAACCCCAAAAAAGGGCAGGGAAGAGCAGCTCCAAGCAGCCCCAGATAAAAGAGTGAAACCACACCTGGATGGACAGAGGGCAGAGCACAGAGCTCTGCAGATTCCTCATCCAAGCCCTCAGGGAGTTTCTGAACACTTCCCTCGTGGTTTCACAGCCAAATTTGTGGCTTTCCTTCAGCCAAAAATGTGACTTTGTCACTTTTTGGCAGCAATTCCCTCAGCAAGGGCTGCCCAGACCAGGCTGGGATGAGGAGGTGACGCAGCCATAAAGAGCCCCCTGACCCAGGACCCACAGGACTGCACCTAAATCAGTCTGGAGCAGGATGGGGGACACCAAAGTTGGGGTCTCCAAACCTCCAGGGCTTATCCTGACTTTGAAGCCATATCCCCACTGCCTTACAGCCCACCCAGGGAGGGCTGGGCTGTGGAATTATCCTCCTTGGAGAGACCCAAAAGCCATCAGGACATGGTCCAGGGCAGCCTGAACCAGAGGACCTCCAGATGTCCCTCCCATCCTCAGCCAGCCTGTGATTTGCAATACTCTCATTTCTCATCCTCTCTTTTCTATAAAAACCTGTGATCCATCAATATTCCCAGGTGATGCTGAAGGAAACTCACAGACACAGTGAAAACTTAACCCAAACTACACCATGGCCCCTGGATCCCTGGAAGTGTCCAAGGCCAGGCTGGACAGAGCTTGGAGCAGCCTGGGACAGTGGGAGGTGTCCCTGCCATGGCAGGGGTGGCACTGGATGGGCTTTAAGGAGAAAAGGAGGCTCAGGGGGGACCTTGTGGCTCTGCACAAGTCCCTGCCAGGAGGGGACAGCCAGGGGGGGTCGGGCTCTGCTCCCAGGGAACAGAGACAGGACAAGGGGAAACGGCCTCAAGCTGGGCCAGGGGAGGCTCAGCTTGGACAGCAGCAGGAATTTCTCCATGGAAAGGGTGCTCAGGCCTTGGCAGGGGCTGCCCAGGTGGAATCAGATTCCTGGCAGGGTTTAACAGCCATGGAACTTGGGGATGTGGGTCAGTGTGGGGCTCAGCAGTGCTGAGGGAACAGCTGGACTTGATCTTTAATGTCTTTTCCAACCTAAATTAGTCTCTGATCATTTACACTTCTTTTTAATTAAAAAAAAAAGAAAGTAGTTTCAGTTGAATCTATTTAATGACAACAAGAAAAACCTGTGCAGATAAATGGAGATAAATATCACCTTTCATGCTCTCAACAGCAGCTTTTTTTCCTTAGGAAGAGCACTTTAATTAGTGGGAGCACATGGGCCCACATTCTAACAGGAGCAAGCAAAGAGCTGGACAGGAATTCTGTGACAGCCAGGCCTAAGCATAAAATGAAAGTTCATTACATCCATTCCAGCATTCCCAAATGAGGAATTAACTTGTGGGAGAAGATAACAGCCTTGGACAAGTGGTCAATTTTTATGTGGTTGCACCCCTAAACTCTTAGACTGGGGGGAACCCACCACAGGGTATTTTTCATGGACAATTATGCCTGTGAAATCCAAGCGAGGGTAGTGAAAGGCATCTATTACAGACCAAATCCATAAAAAAACAGGGAAATAGGCCCTAAGTTCTTCACAAATTCCAACTCTTACCATGAGAAAAGCCTAAAACTCCACAACAGAGCAAATAACAGGAAAAGCAATTTGCTGACAAAAACTCCAACATACCATGGAATTACACCACTAATATCCCAGATTTAGGGGGGTTTATGACAGGCCAGAATTCCCCTGAACAGCCAGAAGTGACAAAACAGCCAAACATTTGTGTTTCTTTGATAAGAAGAGAGCAAGACTTGATTCTCCAGGTCAATAAAAATCCCCCTCTGCTCTCCACAGCACAATATTAAATGGATTCATAAAACAGAGTCATGGTTCCCTCCAAGAACTGCCTGGATTATTGAAGGACTTTTGTACAAAACAAATGTTTCCATCATTATTTCCAGGTGAGTACTTGCCCTGAAAGGCAAATGGAGCCTCAGCTCTCCAGGGAGAGCCTTCAGCATAACAGCTGAGCTGCAAATTGCTCCAAGTGGGAAAACACATGGGAGGGAGGCAAACAGGAGCAGAAAACCTCGCAGGGAATCTTTGATCACCACAGCAAGAGGCAGAAAATTTGTATTTCCCTTTCTACAACTGTGTGAAAAAGGCTGGAACTATAGAAACACTCAGCCCTTGAGCTGGGATGTATTTAGGGTGGAAGAAATCACAGCAAACACTGCTCCAGCTGCTCAAGGAACAATTGTTCTGCCCAACAAAGCAGGGTCAAACAAACTCAGACTTTCTTCAACAAGTTCTCCTCCCACTGCTTCTTAAATCCCACCAATAATGAAGATTTTTAAACATCCACTCCAGACAGTAACAGTGCTACAGCTGGCAAAGCAGATATTCTGCTATGTAACACCAAAAGCCCTCTGCAAAGTTTGAAACTTGTGACTTTTCTCCCTACCTGCAGCACAAGCGAAGGACTCCACTTGCTCCTTGTTTTCCACAACCATCTCCCACTTTGCCCAGGAAAAGCTGGACTCGATGATCTTGGGAGTTTTTCTCCAGTTTAATGACTGGGATTTGACTGTAGAATAAACAAGAGCAGCCTGCCAACCTCTCCCAGCACGATGGAGCTCCTTCTATCCTGCTTACCCTTATAAGGGACTTTCTCCAGCTGCTCCTTATTCCACTTAATGAAGAATCATTTCTCCACCTGCCCTGAATCCACTCCCTGGATGAGGTTATGGAATCCAGCTGGGGATGGAATAGAGCTATTCACAACTGACCTCCTGCTCACCTGCAGCCCCTCGGCTCCTCTAAGTTCGTGAAGGTGATATGGGTGTTAAAAAGCACGGATAGCAAATTATTCGTGTCTGTTTGATAGGATGCCCTGGCAAAAGTACAGCCCAGGATCCACAGGCAGCAAACAAAGAGTCAAGGCAGACCCCTAGCTCGAGGGATTTGAGTTTTACCAGAAAATGCAATAAACTGGATGATTTTAATCCATCCACGAACAGCATTTTATCAGGAGAGCACGACTGCCATCGCAGGGAACGGGGTGAGGAACCTTCTCCAGCCACCCCACCCCTACACCCCAGACAGTGAGCAGGGGAAGGAGGAGAGGTGACATTTTCCTGGCTTCATTCCCCACTGCTCAGCCACGGAACACTGTGCAGGGAGAATTTCCCATGAGGATTGCTCCCTGTCTGGAACGATTCCGCCTGCCTCCAAACGTGACACATTTTCCCAGCGAGCTCAACGTGCCCAGCACCAGATGCCAAACTCAGGGAAAGCAGCTGTGCTAGGACACCCATGGACTGACCCCCTGTCCCCAGGAGGAGCAGGGATCCCTCCTCCCCAAAGGAGGAGGGAAAGCTCGTGGCTCCATCCCTGGGGACGATGCAGTCACCGAGCCGCTCTCACCTCCCAGGTAGAAGCAACATCCCCATTAAGCACGCTTGGATTCATGGCTGTGATCCATCCCACGGGATGGCTCCTGGAGGAAGCAGCAAGGGCTTCCAAGCAGTGCTGGCTGTGGCCCAAGGCGTTGTTTGCAGCCTCGGTGGCAGCTCCAACAGGACATTTATCTTCTGACACACGCCACAACCCGCAGGGCTCCTGGCTCTGCTCTGCCTCCAGGATATAAAAGCAAGCATTCACTCTCTAAATCCCTTTCAAGATGCATTCCCAAACTTTTGAAGGGTGTTCAGTGAGGGTGCTCATCCAGGTCGGTGGCAGATGTTTCTCCTGGGTTAAGCCTGGAACAAAACCTCTCTCTTTTATTGCTGCTTGGCACCATCACAATTGCAGTTGTTGTCACTGCTCTGTGCCTTGAGTAAGCAGAGCTCCAGACTCCAACTCTCCAGTAAAAGGAAATTAAGGCTGTCTGAGTTCCCTGAAAAATTTTTTTTGGCACCCAACCGAAATGAAGGCTGAAAAATGCAAATGTCCTTCCTTAGCACACTTGGGATGCTCCTACAGCTCTGTCTCAGCTCCAAAAGAACTGAGGCTACATCTGATCAGCACAAGCTGATCCTTGATTTGGGATATCACCAAAAAATGGTGTTTTGGATAATTCAAGCTGTACAGGCAGCCTCCTACTGGGCTCCCAGTTGTGTCAGGGAGGGAATTCTGGCTCCAACAGGATCATGGCATCAGGATCAGAGTGGCTTGCACTGGAGGGACCTTAAAGCCCACCCAGTGCCACCCCTGCCATGGCAGGGACACCTTCCACTGTCCCAGGCTGCTCCAAGCCCCAAAGTCCAGCCTGGCCTTGGGCACTTCCAGGGATCCAGGGGCAGCCACAGCTTCTCTGGGCACCCTGTGCCAGGGCCTGCCCACCCTGCCAGGTACATTCTCTTTGTGTTGCAAACAGCTGCATCAAAAGATAGTTCCTCTTTTCATTAATAAATATTTTTTGGAGGATCAGCTGCTGGTTATTCATAGTACCCGCAAGAGAAGTGGCAGAAATTAATTTTAAAAAAGGTGTATCTGTTTCTCCAAAATTCTCAGTCCTTCCCCAGTCACTCAGGTCATTGCTAAGTCAAGGCTGGTTTTCCTGTAGCAATTTCCCATATCCTTTGCTTGGATTCATGGAATCACTGAGGCTGGAAAACCCCTCCCAGCCCATGGAGTCCCAGCTGTGCCCCATGCCCACCTTGTCCCCAGCCCAGAGCACTGAGTGCCACCTCCAGCCCTTCCTGGGACACCTGCAGGGATGGGCACTCCAAAGCTCCCTGGGCAGCCCCTGCCGAGGCCTGAGCACCCTTTCCATGGAGAAATTCCTGCTGCTACCCAAGCTGAACCCTTCCCCAGCTCTGTTCTCTTCTCTGGACACTCTCCAGCCCCTCCAGGACTCTCTGGCTGTGAGGGTCCAGAACAGGACACAACTCAAATAATATTAGAGAAGCAGGAGGAAGGGACAGCGATGGTGACAGTCACACACATTCCCATTAATTTCACTTTGGGCTGGCCTTGGAAGCACCTCATGGAACAGAAGTCTCAGGAAGAGAGAAGAGATTTGCTCTGCAGGTGCTGCAGATGATTTGTCTGCTGTGCTAAAGCCACACAGGCAGTAAACAATTCACAATTACTCATTTTGGAGAGGGTGAAAATGGAACAGCCACAGTTTGAATGCTCTGCTACTCATTACACAGCTCTTATCAGGGAAATAAAATCCTGAAAGGAGGTTGTGGGACATTTGTTTTCAGGGATCTGGTTATATCCTAAGCCTTACTAGACACAGGAAAACAGGAGAGAAGCAGAACTGATCTTATCCCTGATGAGCAAATACTGAAGGGAAGCAAGTGCCAAGAATTGAATTTTCCCCTCTTGTGCTGAAAGGATGCCAAGGGATCTGCTGACATCACGAGACCAGGACTCTCACTGTCCCTGAGGGGAACATGAAATGATCTCAAAAGGATCAGAATCTCTGAGGCTGGAAAGACCTCCAGGACCAGAGTCCAACACTGCCATGTCCATCATTAACCCATCCGTACCCACCACATCTGGGTGGTTTTTGAACACTTCCAGGGACCCTCTTTCAGCCCAGGCTCTGTTTGTGTTCAAGAAGCAGAGCAGGAACTCTGGAGGAGTATTTTACCTGGCTCTGTCAATCCCTGCCTCTCCCTGACAGGGATTCATTATCACAGAGAGCCCTCCTACTGCATCTCCTTCGAAGTCACTGGGTAGATGGGACTGACTTAAAAGTTCCATTGTTGCTGTCAGCATGAGAGGGAGGGAGAGTAATTAGCAGGTATATGAACTCCCTCCTCCCATTGCACATGAATTCACTCAGGATGATTCACCTTGAAAAGGACAATTGCTCCCTGAGAGCTACAAAGGCTCAGCAGAAGCAGCAGCCACTCTGGGAACCCCAGTGAAGTTTGGGCAGGCACAGCTCTGCTTGCTCACCTCGAAGCACAGGGCGCACTCTGCTGCTCCTGAGCCACCTTACAGAGGGAACCTGCTCCTGCTGGAATCCTTGGAGGATGGTATGGGATGATTTTGGATCTAGCAGGTGGCATTTCTTCATATTTGCAAATCAAGCTCTACCTGCAGTCCCAAAGAAGAACTTTTCTACCTTTCAACTCACCCAGCTTTTCCAACACTGTTGTAACACAGAACCCCAGGGTCACTGAGGCTGGACAATCCCTCCCAGCCCATGGAGTCCCAGCTGTGCCCCATGCCCACCTTGTCCCCAGCCCAGAGCACTGAGTGCCACCTCCAGCCCTTCCTGGGACACCTGCAGGGATGGGCACTCCAAAGCTCCCTGGGCAGCCCCTGCCAAGGCCTGAGCACCCTTTCCATGGAGAAATTCCTGCTGCTGTCCAAGCTGAGCCTCCCCTGGCCCAGCTTGAGGCCGTTTCCCCTTGTCCTGTCCCTGTTCCCTGCGAGCAGAGCCCGACCCCCCCTGGCTGTCCCCTCCTGCCAGGGACTTGTGCAGAGCCACAAGGTCCCCCCTGAGCCTCCTTTTCTCCAGGCTCAGCCCTTTCCCAGCTCCCTCAGCCGCTCCTGGGGCTCCAGCCCCTTCCCAGCTCCGTTCCCTTCCCTGGACACGCTCCAGCCCCTCCAGGGCTCTCTGGCCCAGAACTGGACACAGCCCTCGAGGTCCCTCAGCAGGGCCAGCACAGAGGGACAATCACAGTCCTGGTCCATCTGGCCACACTGTGTTTGATGTAAAAACACTGGTGATTAAAGATCAAAGCTGTCATGCAAACACTCACAGCCCTGAACACTGATTTTTATGATCCTACATTCACAATACAGCTGAAATTAAATTGTCTTTGGCTTGCACTGTAATTACCTCTTCAAAACAGTTTGCTGTCAAGGAGTTTCTCTCCTGCATTTTTTCTAGGGTGTTTTATGGGAAATGAAACTTCACCCTTCAACCTCTGGACAAACTCAGAGTGGGAGCACCAAGCCAATTTTCTGTTTCTTGATTGAACCACAGAATCCCAGGATGGTTTGGGTTGGGAGGGACCTTGCAGCTCATCCAGTGCCACCCCTGCCATGGGCAGGGACACCTCCCACTGTCCCAGGCTGCTCCAAGCCCCATCCAACCTGGCCTTGCAACCCTGGAGCCCCAGAATGAAGTCCCACAAAGACCATTACCTCACACAAGGTAGAAAACAAAAGATTTTTGGGACTGATTCTCATGGTGTGCCTCAAAAGAGATCCTTAACATTGGTCAATGTGTCAAAATCTCACTGAGTGTAAATAAGGGACAAGTGGCATTTGCATGCACTGTCTGTTGTCACTCTTTCCTCCAAATTGGGTATTTACAGCATATCCAGGACTGAATGAAGGCAGGAGTCTTGTGTCTAAGAGATCTCTGCTGCACTTGACAGCATCATAATCATCTCTTTTTCACGGAGCCACTGACACCCTTTCCAAGCACAGCTCTGTCTGCTGCCAGAACGCTTCATCCTGCTTTTAACCACCCCATTAAATGAACATATCACAGAGATCACCATCATTTTCTGCCTTCACAATTGCATGTATACAAAAGAAAGATAAGCCGTAAATGTTTTTAACATCCTCTGAATCAACAACTTTTCGCGTTCTCCCAGTCAACTTCCCCAAAGCAAAGGGACCTGAAAGGGCCAGGAGCTCCTGGAGCGGGGCCAGCGGAGGCTGCACAGCTGAGGAAGGGCCTGGAGCATCTCGGTGCCCAGGAAAGGCTGAGGGAGCTGGGGCTGTTCAGGCTGGAGAGGAGCCCCAGCTGAGAGGGGCCCTCAGCCCTGGGTGTCCCTGTGTGCAGGGAGGGGCAGAGCAGGGCCCAGGCTCTGCTCCGGGGCCCAGCAATGGCACCAGAGCCACGGGCAGGGGCTGAGCCCGGCAATTCCCCTGCACAGGAGGCACAACTTCTTCCCTGGGCAGGGCCAGCCCTGAGCACATTGTCCAGAGAGGCTCTGGGCTCTCCTCCCTGGGGCTCTTGCAGAGCTGTGTGCACACAATGCTGTGCCCTGTGCTCTGGGATGGCCCTGCTGGAGCAGGGAGGTGCCACCAGGTGCCCACTCAGCTCCCTCCAGCCTCAGACACCCTGGGGTTCTGTGTAATATTTATATTTTTAAATTGCTCCCTGACAAGGTGTTGAGTGAAGGCATTAAAACACCTAAATACCTACCTTTTTTGTTGTTAGTTACTATGACAAGGATTTAAAAACATGGATATCCTGCCCAACACATTCCTAGGTTGGGAGTTAGCAGGGGTGACCCTGTGGTTGGCAGCATTACCAAATCCTAGACACTGGGGTTGGGACCAGTGTTGAGCTCCTCACTCTGGCTGATACATCTGAGATGATTTATGGAGGGACAGCTCCAAAGAAAATCCCTTCTGAGTGATCACCAGATCACTCTGTTCTCATCTGAGATCCCCAACGAGAACAGACTTCCAAGAATGACTTAGTTACCCCCAGAGAAATAAGCCACAAAAATGGTACCAAAATCCAAAGAATTTTGTTCCTGTCGTGGTCAGAACCCAGCACAACCATGCTGGGATGAAATCCTGGGATTGGCCCCATGAAAATCCACCTCAGAGGCATTTGAGACCTTCCCACAGACAACAGTGCTGTGCCAACCCCAGGGATCCCCAGCAAGACCCCCCAGGACATCCCAACCAGCCCAATTCTGTGATGTCAACTCATGAATGGGCAAAACCCCCTTCCTTGTGATTTATTACCTGCACACAATCCCAAATACCTTTAAAGTACCTCTAAAGCCATAGCTGGGGCACCCCTTTCTCCAGGATAACCCTGAGTCCTTTATTGAATTAGAGAAAGGAGAAGGATGATTTAATCCCAGACTTTCCAGTGCTGTTGATTCTCCCTTTACATCTCAGAGACCAAAATTTTCTATGCACAGCAAAGCCTCTGCAGCTGCAAATGAATTAAAGGTCGAGGATTTTCAAGGGGCCTGGGCTGTATTGGAGAAATAATCAAATAAAGCCTGACAGATTCCACACACGGCTCGAAAATACAATTGTTTATGAAAACATAATCTTGGGAATTTTAGAGACAGGCGAGCGGCATAATGGGCAATAAAAAACCCAAAATAAATAAAAAAACCCTCTGTGCTGGGAAGCCAATTTCAATAATTCTATACAATTCTGTTCTGCTGCTGTCAAACCCTCTCAGCTTCCTCTCCCAGGCTGGTGATCCCAAATCCAACCTTCAATTCTTGATCCTACACCCAAGGCCAATCCCAGTCCTGGCCTCCAAATCCAACCCTCAATTCTTGATCCTACACCCAGGCTCATCCCAGTCCTGGATTTGTCTCTAAACACAGCCCATCCAGGTCTGGTGATCCCAAATCCAACCTTCAATTCTTGATCCTACACCCAGGACCATCCCAGTCCGGTTGGGAGCAGGACACCCAAGCTTCCAACTGGAGCATCTCAGATTTGGATAATCCATGAGGGGAAAGTGCAACATTCCAGGTCCAAAGCGGTTTGGAAAAGGGGAGGATCCTTCTGGTCAGTGGTCACCAGCAAGACTGACCAGCTGATGGTCACCTGACCCATGGAACAGCCCCTGTCCTGCCATTGGAGAGAAATTCCTGGGGACTTCTCCTTTGGATCCATCCCCACTTGAATCCCAACAGACGTTTCATTTTGCTCTCTCCAGCATTTCCTCTTTTCCATTATTTTCTCCACTGCAACACGAAAGCTTCACTAAATTCCACCAATTTGTTGAATTTATTGCTGTTCAACAGATGACAAAAGGTCAGCACGTGACGGGGCTGTCTCTGTATCCCAGGAAGGGAATTCTGCCAGCACCCTGCTCCATCATTCCCTAGCCCCGTGGTTGAACCTCCAAACCTTCTCCTCTTGTCCTGTTCCAAAAGTGATGAAGACAGTCCCAGAACTGGAGTGCTTGGGAATATCTGTGGGGCTTCCTGGTTGGTATTTGGATGGAGAAATAATAAAAGGCAGGACAGAATTCCAGGATTTCTTTGGCAGGCATGAAGCAAACAGAAGGGAAACCTGACCCCACATTAGCCCATGAGGAGGACAGGGAAGGGGAAAGAACAGGCAAGATGGATCCAAAAGGAACAAACCCAGTTTTGGTGCTGAGTTTTTGCCCCGAGCCAGGTAATCCAGGATATCCTGCCCTGCCTCTTTTCCCAGAGCAGCATCCAAGAGCCTGGCTATTCCCAGAGCCCATCCTCACCTGACAGTGGCTCCACCACCCCATCAGAAATGATTTTAAAATATAATTTATGCCAGCCAGCTTTATTTTATTTCATTTTTCCACTGAAAGGTCATCATGATACGATTATGACTGGCTTGCAGATTTCATTTTCTGTACATTGATTTATGCAAGGCCACATTTCATCTTGATTAAAACCACCATTCAGTGTGTTTAGAAGGAAACACTTCAGATTAAAATCTGACTCATTGACAGATATCAAAGTACTGTTAAAAGGAGCCAGCAACAGGTGTTGAAAGCACTTCCATAAATCCATTCCTGCTTCCCTGTCATTCTTGATTTATTGATGATCATTCCACATGTTTGCAGATGACTCAGTTTACTCCTCTGGGGTGATTAATGTCTAACAAAATTCCCTTTAATGGCCCACACGTGTTCAACAGCTCAGTTTTGGGCCAGGCACGGAGATCAGGGCAGCAGCGCCGGGAGGGGCACACAAGGATTGATTTAAAACACAGCAGCCAGGTTGTTCCCAATAACATCCCCCAAAAATCCCATTAAGTGTCATTGGAATAACACATCTGTCACTTAATATGGATTCAGAATGGTTATTACCCACATGGGAGGGAGATCAGGTGGCAAAGATCATCTACAGGTGAAGGAAGGCAAAGCCCAGTGGATTTAGAAATCCCATAAACTGAGTTTTTTGTCTCATTCCCCCATTTCCAGCAATAAGGAAAGGACTGGAACAGCACTGTGTGGGACAGAGCTCTGTCCATGAGGGAGCCAAGGACACAAGGCTGGATATTTTCTCACCAAGAGGTGCTTTTACCTTTCTCCAATCAAAATTCAGTGGGGGCTCAGAGGCTCAGGGACACTGTCCCTTATCCATTGTCCCTTAGATCTAGAACCTCATGGAGACGGTGCTGGGAACACTTTGTGAAGGATTGGGGTTTACTGAAACATCAGTTTAACCTGGAAACGAAACCACAGGGGAACAGAAGGTCCTGGGTTCCTGGTGTTGTTTGGAAGGGTAAATCCCATTAGCCCAGACAGGAAAATCCAGGTCATGGATTGCAATCCTGGTTTTCTTGGAGGATCCAGGAGCTGCTGACGTCTCCCATCCTACAGCTGCAGAGGAGTAGAGGCTGTGCTGGACAGTCCCTCCAGATTTCTCTGGGGTTGTGGGATCAGGGTGGTGGGATCAGCTCAAGCTCAGCTGTTTTAAAGGAGGCTTTGGAGCAGGTGATCCCTGCAAACATGAACCACTCCATTATTCCATGCCCTGGAAGCAAATGCTGATTCCTCCTGCATTTACCTCCTCTGGATAAGGACTTACACTCTAACTACTTGTTTCAAGTGACATTGTTTTATTTTCAATAGCACCCTTTATCTCCCCACAAAGCATTACATATCCCATGCCTAGGGATGTGTGTGCCTGTACTCACAGATCCCAATTTGCTTTGAGCTTTGTCTTCCCAGTTTTCCAGCGGTTTGGATTTTCTTGTTAAACCAGATTCTGATTGATTCCTGGTGTGCTCTGGCCAGCTGGTTCTGCTCCCCCTCCTTTCAGCAGCTTAACAGAACAGTGATTCACGGCAGGTCAGCTGGAATTTGCTCAATTATTAACAACTTCAGGATTTTTTACTATCCCTCTGAGGACACTTCAGCCTAAGCCTGATTTGTCTTCATCTCCAGCTCAATTCAACAGCACAAATCCTGTGAGTTCTTTGAGCTCGTGTTCAGTGCATGGAATGCCCTTTTCTGACTTCTCCTACCCTTTAAAGCACTGATTTCTAATTGCATATCGAGCTGCTGGGGCACCCAGTGAGTTTGTCTCCATTGAGCTGCAGAAACTCTTTTCGTCTCCTTCCAGAAATAATATGCTGGTTTATCAGTGTCTATATGAAGCTTGAATTATTCCTCCTAATATGCATTAACCTGTATTTTTTGGAGTGACAAAAATTGGCCCAGTGAAGTCACTCCAGTGATTACTGTCCCTGTTCGTTTCCAGTAATCCACGAGATGTATTTATTGGCAAGTCACTTGTGTGGTATTTCCAGAGACAGTACATAATTGAATTTAAAATGCATTCCTGATGCCCGTAAAAGCAATAAAAATGTCACCCTCTGCCTGCACATTAAAAATTCATCCCATGCAAGGAGAGGACAAATGCATAAAATTATCATTATGATGTGCAAATGGACTCGGTGCAGGAAAACCAGACTGGTCTCTGCCTAGACATAAAAACATTAAGATATCAGAGCACAAATGGCACCATTTAGAGAACTTTTAAAGGTGCTGAAGAGAAAATGCTCCCATTAGTAGCATGACTAAGGCTTGTTTCAAAAATAGGATTTGTATCAGTATTAACAACAGCGTGGCTCCTGTGTGAAAGCAGAATTAACTCCCTGAAATAAAAACAAACCAAAACCACCATTCCATGTTGGTGATCCTACCCAGGCAGCCACATTATCCATGTGACTCCTTTCCTGACAAGCATTTATGAGTGTTTTATATCTCTTCCCACTCAGGACAGAACTTCCACACTTATTTATGGCCCCAAAACTCATCCCTGACTTCTCCATGCACAGGTGTCCTTGGAAAACCCAGCCAAGGCAGCTGCTGCTCTTGTCCTTTACCTTCTAAAGACTTCCCAGTGCCAGGGGGCAGGGCTGGATGGGATATTGGGAAGGAATTGTTCCCTGGCAGGGTGGGCAGGCCCTGGCACAGGGTGCCCAGAGAAGCTGTGGCTGCCCCTGGATCCCTGGAAGTGCCCAAGGCCAGGTTGGACTTTGGGGCTTGGAGCAACCTTGGAGCAACCTTGGAGCAACAGGGAGGTGTCCCTGCCCATGACAGGGGTGGCGCTGGGTGGGTTTTAAGGCCCTTCCAACGAAATTCTGTCAGGAATTCTATGATTCTATACAAATCCACCTTTTTTCTGGACTTGTCATTGACACCTGTGGGACCACAATGCTTCCTCCCCTCCTCTTTCATTTTTGTCTTGGATAAAGAACTTTCATCACACTCTGCCCAACTCTTACTTTCTGTCTGTTCAGCACAAAGTAACTTCACAGGCAATTAAGCACATTGTGAGTCATTAACTCCTCTCCAGATTCCCAGGAGGCGTCTCCAAATTGAGTCCAGATGCAGAAATTAAAATCCATCTTTTGGTCACACACATTAATTTTTCATAGGAGGGAACTACTAAAAATTCCTCCTCTTCCCACCTCAGAATCTACTGGCTTTGGTTACCACAGCCCTGGGGTCCAGCCTTGGTCATAGAATCAGAAATCCATGGAATGGTTTGGTTGGAAGGGACCTCAAAGCCCATCCAGTGCCCAGACAGGGACACCTTCCACTGTCCCAGACTGCTCCAAGCCACAAAGTCCAACCTGGCCTTGAGCATTTCCAGGGATTCCAGCCATTCCACCCTGAGCAGCAGGTTCAGGGCAGCTCAAGAGTGAGAAAAGAACTTGATCTTGAACTCCCAGACACAAGTCTTCTAATTTTTGGCTCAAAACAGATGGAAAAAAAGGCAGAGCTCCATTCCTCTCCACTTTGGTGAAGGTTCCTGTTCAGCTGGAACCTCCCAAAGAGGACCCACATTCTCTGTTTTCCCCAAATCAACACAAATTTAACTCTTCCCATTCAATAAAGGGGAAAATGCCAAGGATTAAAAACCTTTCCCTTGTCCTGCTCAGCTCCTGGACCAAGCTCCTGCCCCAGGCACGGTGCCTCCCATCACTGAGAATTTTCTGTGACACAACAAGAGCCACTGGGAATTAGGGGCACAAGAGAACAAATAATCAATTTCCCAAACTTATAATCTGTGGGCATTTAGTGATCAAATCAGTTCATTTTACTCAGCGAGGATTTCATGCTCAACAACAACTTCGGAACAAGATCCTGTATCGACAGTGCCAGGGGCTACTTTCTGTAACATCTTCTTCTGTGCTAATTATTGCCTATATTTAGATCAATATTTCTGTATCTTCATGAGGGGAAAGTAGTGCTTGTGAGGGGAAGGCAGCCTGCCAGGCCTCCAGCCATTCCACATAATGAGATGCACATTTAACAGCTCCCTGTAATCACCTTAAAGGCTTTGTGCCTCATCTTTCCTGGGCTCTGCTGAGACAAAACACAATTACCAGGTAAAGGATGTGAACTTCACTCAGGAGAGGTGATTGGAGATGTGCACATACAGAATCATTTCTAATCTTCAAGAGCACAAACAAGAATTTACCCAGTTTATACATCTTCCAAACAAATCCACCTGGCAAACTGTGGGAGCACCCAAGAGTAGTTTTGGAATGGCCAAAACTGCACGACTCTGTTGTAACAAAGATTGAAACAAATATTCCTGGCTTTCCTGAGCAACTCTTGATGGGTTTTAATTCAAATCTGGGTTGGTTTTGGTTTGGAAATGACAGCTTTTGGATGAAACAGATGTAAATCCCACCTTTCTGACATTGCCCGTGGAGTTTCTCCCTGGTAAAGGCTACTGCTTCATGCCAGAACAAATTGCACACTGGGGGTTTTTCACCTTTTAAAATCCAAGTCCAATTTCATGCCCTGGGTTATTTAAGGAGGAGAATGAACCCCATCACCTTCACCTACTGCTCACCTTGTCCCAAATTCCAGAGGGCAGGTGGAATATTGGGAATGATGTAAATCACACAGGGGATACAAAAGCCACCCCAGCAGCTGGCCAGGGAGGAGGAGAAGCTGAAGGAGCCACCACCATCCATCATCCTCTAAAACCACATCCACCACATCCTCACTGCTCTCATCCAGCTGGGTGCAACTCTGGCACCACACAGAGATAACCCCAGTGAGATTAAGAGACAGCAGATAACTAAAAGCAGCGATAATTAAACCCTGAGAGGGGAAAAAACTCAATAAGGAATGATCTGAATGATCCCTGTGCTCCACCAGTAATTACAGATGGTTGAAGAAGTTTTCTCCAGGAAAAAAAAAACAGGAAAGAGCCTGCCACTCTGAGCAAAGAAAGAGAAAGAGCTCCCTAAACCACCTTAGGAATCATTTAAAATACTCATTTAAGCCAAATTTCTTGCTTTACCTGCCAGATTAACTATTGATGAGCTCACCAAGCTGCAGGCACGTGAAACAAATAATTCCAAGACAGCAACACACAGGATATAAATTGTATAGACACCAAGTCACTGCATTAATCCCACATTTATACATCCTCCAGCCTGCACATTCTGCAGAGATCCAACCCAAATCCAACCTAAATACAGGAACTATCCCATTTCCTCATGAATCATGGCTGTTATCCCGTCAATGTAAGGAAATATTGCCACAATATTTCCCTCACACTTCACATTGCACCCAAACAGCAGAGCAGTGGCTTTTCCTGCGCCAGGGCTTCCTCTCCAGCAGCATCATTTTGTAATGTCAAGGCCAAAATTAGCTCCCAGTTCCCTGCCAAAGGTGTCCTCACGCACATCCCAGAGGTCAAGGCCGGAGTTAATGAGCTTTTAGTCTGGAATTGTGCCCGGATCTGTACTTAGTTTGGCCTTCAGACTCTCACACACTTCACAGTGCAGATGGGCTCCCGAGTCCTGCACTGCAACAAGGTGGATCCAAAGATTGTCCCTGATTTTCCTCCTGATTTGGGTTTTGCTTTGGTTTGTATATGGGACATGATTTGGCTGCACTCAGCAACTGCTTCAGCCAGATCACTGACAGGCATTAAAATCCCTCTGTCAGAAGGGTCTGGATGAATTCATCCATTTCACACTCCCTCTGCAGAGGAAGTAATAATTCCCTTTATTTCAAAGCTCCTCAGAGCCAGCCTGTGCTCTTTTGGTTTTGCCTGAACAAACAGAGGCTTGGCCACGTCTCCCTGCCCAGAGGATTCCAATCAGCACACCATGATCACACCATCCTCATCCCAACACACATCTCAAGGGCTCTGTGTTTGTTGAGAGTCAACTGAAGTGACAGCTCATCAGATTCCTGATGAAATTTCTGTTCTTTTTGAAATGCAGTTTTCACGACACTTCGTCACAATAAAATAAAAAATAAAGACATTTCAGGGACTTTCAAATTTCAAATCCACACTGGAGCTTTCTGATTTCCAGCCAATTACCACCAACTGGGCCATGTGAAGGACTAACACCTTTCCTTGGCTTTTGCTGTGGGGATTTTTACTGAGCCCATGACAGGAAGGTGGCCATGGCCAGTGAATTTCTCATCCCACGGTCACTTATTTCTTAAAAGAATTGCCACCACCCAAGCACTCCATTACTCTGTGGGCACAATTTCAGTTATCCCAAGTTTTCCCCTCTTCCCCAGATGTGGCAATTGAACTTCTACTCAGGTTGCAGACCAGGGAATTCATTTCAGAGCTGTGTTTCTAAATCCCCCTTTCTAACAGAACCCAAAGCATGTTTTTAGCCACCACCACGTCACTGAACTCTATGGGAATTGGTGCCAGGAGAAAGCAGCCGTGGCAGAGGCTGTTCTCAACAAGGCTGAAGTTCTGGATGTGCAAAATGCTGGGTCTTTGTACTAAAAACCCAGTCAGAAAATCCTAAAGAGCTTCACATTGAAATGTCAATGAATCCTTCGTGAAAATAGAAGGACTCAGAGTTAACTACTAAGTATTTATGGACACTGCAATTCCTGCCAGGAACTGAGGTTTTCTCCCTCCACTCAAACCTGAGGCTTGGAGACTCTGGGAATGCTGTAACCAAGGGCAGGAATTCAGGGACCAGCCAGAAGGGACAGCTGAGAAACTCATCAAACATTAAACATTCACTGTGAGCCCTGTTGGCACCGGGAGATCCTCAAGTGCATCCCTTGGAAGTTTAATTTTGGGCTCCTCATGGCAAAGGGCTGGAGCATGTCCAGGGAAGGGAACAGAGCTGGGGAAGGGGCTGGAGCCCCAGAAGGGAGCTGGGGGGGCCCAGAACTGGACAGAGCCCTCGAGGTGTGGCCTTGAGCAGCGTGAGAGGAGATGTGGAGCATCTGCCTCGCATCAGCCCCATCACCCTCTGCTTTTCCCTGGCACCAATTAAACATCAAAACCGTTAATTACCCCTCTCCAGGCCTGCCAGCCCTGCCAAATTCCAGCCCATTTAATCATCCATGCATCCATCACACCCACCCTCAGCTTCCAAGCGCTGCAGGCAGTGTCCCCAGCCTGTGTGGCCCCAGACCAACACCACCCACTGCCCTGCCCTCTTCCTCCTCAGAGCCTCTTCATCCTGCAAGGAATCCAGCACCCAGAGAGAGGCAATTTTTCATTTCAGTGATTTATTCAGCCCCAAAGCTGCATTTTCCATCAAATTACTGCTCCTCCAGAAGGCTTTGCCTGGCATTGTGGATTTGCAGGCAGGCTCCAGAGTTTTCATTAGGCTCCAAAGGCAGTTTGGAGACAGTTTTCAAACACGAAGCCTGAGACATCCTCCTCGTAATTAGGCTGTGCTCAAACTTCTCCACCAGCTGTGCAGTAAAAGGCCCTTTTCCCATGACTTTGTCTCCCTAACATTCCATGGATTCTAACATATTTTAGCCCAGTTTCCTTTGGAATTCTCTAAAATATTATACCGGAGACCTCAGCTGGTTTTCCATTATAAACCCAAGACAATGAACAATTTTGCAAGGAGAAGGAATGCCAGCAAACACCACTCAAAGGCATCTCTGACTCTGGCAGACCTAACATTCCCACAGCAGCAAGCAGCACTTTTCCTCCATGGATTTCCATGGTTAGGGGTTGCAATCCAGACACTGCAGGGAAATTCAGGCGTTTCTCCTTAGAAGAGATGGAAAAACACGACAGAGAAGCTAAACTTCAGCTTCTAACCTGTCGAGGTTCCTCCCTCATTTGAAAAATAATCCTAATGATGGAGACAATAATCCTCTTATCACACAGCAGCTGATGTGATTACAAGCCAGGCAAGAGGAAACTGAGTTTGGAAGCCTCCAGCTGCATTTCTGCCCCGGTATGAAGAGTTCTTTACTTGGCTTGATCAAAAAGCAAAATATTTCCGAGCAGACTCCTGGCCTTGCTGAAATCCTTCTCCTCAGAGGAGAGGAGACTGTCAGCTGCTTTGGGAGGGATCTGTTTGTTATCTGAGCATGAAAATGGACATAAGAATAGGCACTGTCTGGGTGATAACAGGCTGGATAGGGGAATAAATGGCTTTTTATGAGAAGTGTCAGCCACGAGGACGAGCTCTGAAATATCTGTGATTATCAAAGGGCTGCACACTGTCCAAGGGCTCCCAAAACACCTCTGGAGCCCAGAGGAAGGAGAGTTTAATGGGTAAGGGGAAGCTTCAAAAAGAAGGTTAAGGAACAGACCCAGATTTGCAAATCATGTTGGTACTGCTTAAGGTGAGCATCCCTTGCTGAGGCTGAGAGAATCGGGTGCAATAAGTCCTAAACCTGTGCTTCTGCTTTTGCCTTGATTTTTTATTAATTAAATTCCATTTTGGAAGCCTTCTCCAAGGCCTCAGGTCAAATGCAGTGTTCTCTTGGGGGTCAGTGCCTTTCAGCACAGAAAGTCTAAAATTCTCAGTACCCAGGGCTCCAACACCAATCCATTGAGGAAAGATTTATAATCCAGTATTGATCACTGAGAAGGAGCTGAAGATCCTTCAACTCTTCAGGCACCCTGGTGACACCCTGAGGGACATTGTGGGCAGGGCACGAGGGGAGCATGACAATCTGGGGACATAACGGAGAGGGACAGGGATGAACATCCAACCACTTGATATTTTCCAACAGTTCAGGTTTGGTTTATAAATTAAGGAGTAAAACTTGTTGTATTCCACCTCCAGAAGTCTCATCCTTTACAATTGCCCACAATTCATCGTTTTGAGCACTTAAATACCAAGTCACTCTACAATGTGATCAAAATATTTAATAATTGCATCTACTTTAATACTGGCAGCAAAAAGGCCCAATCTTTCACTCCAATCCCTCCCATCACTCCACTCTTCTCTACATGTCAGTAAGCAACACAAAACAATGCCCTTGCTATGCACAGCCATCAATATTTCAATCCCAAATGATCGTTTGGAAAGGATGGATGACTTCAAACAAACCCTAACACCTCCATAAATCTCCAGTGGTGCCTAATGTTCTGCACTGAGCTGTGAAGAGCTGGAGCTGCAGAAAACACCATCTGAAGTCCTGTCACAGCCTGCTTTGCCCTGGAGCTCAGAATTCCACTGTCCTCCTGGGCCACGAGCCAGGACTGGGCTTGACTTGCTGCAAAATTCCTGACAAGAGGAGTTTTCTTTCCCTGAACAGGCAGGATGTGGGATGGAACCACCCCTGAAGGCTCTGAAGCAGCACTGAGGATTGGATTCTGGGTGTGTTTGCATCAGGAGAAAACCACTGAACACTTGGTTTACCAGTGATTCCACCCTGCTGATCCATCTGTACCTGAGATCCCACTCTGCAGGTGTTGAAAAGTAAAATGTGATTCTCATTGTGGGCAGAATGAATAACTGATGGCAAAAAAAAAAAAAAAAAAAAAAAAAAAAAAAAAAAAAACAAAAAAACAACAACACAC